>OY829519.1:12889597-13067461 GCA_963691665.1 Clepsis dumicolana
GGATATGATAATGCCTTGTGCTTCTGAACGTGTCTTAGAGTACTTATAATATGTGTGTAGATAAAAGTAATGTATGCTACTCTAGATAATTAGGCCTTAAAACACTCGTAATGTAACAGTTGCATAAACTACTATAGCGTAGATTTTATCGATATCTGCATACGTTTAACAGTCCCAACCCTATGAAAAGCAGCCATGTTACGTGCCAAATTTTAGTAGGTATGCACGCTAATTCTGTAGGTATCACCGGTCCACTTGCTATTAGGTCTCAGACCTAATACGTAATACGTCACGAATTTGACTGTTGTTTTTATCATAGATAAGTAAACATACCGAGCTGACGTTTCGTATCGACTGTTTTTTTATTGTAAATTATGTTGGTTTTTGCAGATATTTCACATTTTCTACGGTTTTTGAACGCATTATAGAGGAGTTATGACATGTGTGCATATGGGTTTGCAGATGCGTTGCCAACCTAGAGAACTAAGATGGAATTCCTCTTGTGCCCGTAATTACCCCGGCTGTCTTACTCTCCACACCGGGACACAACAGTGCAAGCACTGCTACTTAGCGGCAGGATTAGCGAGTAAGATGGTGGTAGTGATCGGGACGGACCTCGCACAAGGTCCTACTAACCACAAAAGTGAAAATAAAAAACATTTGCCTTAGGCATCTCCAAAGTTTTTATTCATTTCTAATAGTTTCTGAAAGATACTTTGTCACAACACTCACAACTTCTTTTTCTGTGATAGCGAAACCTCAAATCTATAATCATTTTGATTACAGACATTACGTTACCCTCACACTTGATGTACAAGGCAACACAGGTGACAGGCACGAGTAGACTGAAAAAGAAGAATATTAAGTATCTATAAGTTTATCTCTAGCCTGCTCAAGGGACATTTTTTCCAAATCTCAAATCTGGTTCAGCCTGTGCGTTGTGTGTCAGTCAGTAAGTCACGGTTTTATTTTATATGTTTAGGTCTAATAATTACCTGAATTGCTCCGTCACGTCATCAATCTCGTCACATTAAGAGTTCTGTTGAAGCATGACATGTCGAAGTGCATCGAGCAGACAAACCATGTCTTATGTCATGGGTTTATATTTTCAATTCCAATCCTTTTATTTTTGGCAGTTTCATTCACAGGAAATCTGACGAAAAAAAAATTCAAACAATGTTTAGAATTTCATCGATACCTATGTCGATACTTAGCACCGCATAAGCTAATATGCCAAAATCAAGCAAATTATTTCTGTTGAAATATATAAAATCATTGAAAAATAAAACAAATCGTACTTAAACAGACGTTCGTACTCATTTTATAAGATCATTATGGTACGATACATGCCAAAATACAAGAAAACATTCGAATTATTCAAGGTAACTGGTTACTAACCTTTGAAGGGTCAATTCAGGTTGATTAATGTTTTTTTTAACACTACACTGTCTGACGCAGCACTAGGGCATGATTAGGACAATCAAAGACAGAGCCCTGCACACCATGATAACTCGTTTCTTAGAGTAATCCTCACAAAAACAGCAAATATATTCGGAGCCGGCTACCGTTTGACAGCACATCTACCACGAAACTTGGCACGGAACATGGTGGCACCTGCCACGCTGTCTTAAACTCGTGACGTCACTTAGAGAGTGCTGCCAAATTTAGTAACCAACAAATACTGTTTGTCTCTCCTATTCTTATGCAGCTGTCAGTAAGTTAAAAAGAGATAAAATGCCGTTTGACATGTATGTGTCGATATGGCAGATATTTGTATAAGTCACGCTTCATATAGAAGAATATATATCTCAATGAAATCTGTCTATTTCGTTCGGAAACGTATTCATGGAAGGGGAATTCTCTGAAAGTGTCAGACTCAGAACTGTCAAAATTGACAAAAATTGATAATTGTAATCGTGGTGCAGTCTCGATTTCACGATTGTTACATTGTAGTCTTTAGTCACGATTTAGGAATTAATTAATTAAGTGGAGAAAATTGTGTAAAATAACATCTTTGTACAGTGTATTTATCCGCTAGCACCCGCTGTTACTTGTATATAAATTGGAAACATGAGTAACAAAAGTGTTGAGTTTTCGGTATGGTTCTGTGTTCCACTCGTAACTTTTACTGAAGATAATTAAATGTTTTCGCTTGTAATACATGTGTTGCATTTCAGAACCCAGAGAACTTACCAGCTGAGAGGCTGACGCTGTCAGTATTTCATGCGGGCGTTTTGAGAAAAATCAAAGCTTTGGTAAGAAGTGTTTTGTTGACTTTTGAACAATCTTGTGCAATATTTTCTTAGGGTTCAAATCTATTTTTAAAGGCTAAAATATATTAACGTGCCTAAATATACAAACGCATATACCTATATACTTATATCTGATTTTTGAATTGGTACTGACCTGACCTTGCATGATGAGAAGACTCAACAAGAGAGCTGTATTTGGCCTGGATCAGGTATATAAATAATAATGAGAGCTATAATACGAAATTTCGTATCTTAAAAACACTTAAAAATTAAATAAAGATTGCAGCTGAAGTAAGTATTAATTTACTGATGTACTATCACTCAAATAATGATTTACATACTTACCAAGGCTGGAAAAACAATACACTCTTTTTGTTTGGGCAGTCATGTAAAAAGAAGTTTTAATCAGTTTTTTTCCAAGAGATATTGCATATAATGTTTTTTTGTTTATTTCTAGGACCCACATTGGGTGGAGCATAGGGATATGTTGGTGTATGAGAGTCCTCCGTCCGGTAGCACCCTGCCCCTGGGAGCTGTGGATGCATGGAAGGCCAAGATGGGAGTATATTTAGAGGACCTAAAGTGGCTGTTGAGTTTAGAACACCACAGGTTATTACTCTTATTTGACCTTTATGGGCATTTTCAGAAAACTGTATACCCTTAACCTTAACCTTAAACTTACCCTTAACTTTTTTGAATAACCTAACAAATTTTTCTAATATTTCTGCTCAGAATCACGAGGACTATCTATTTAAATAATAAAAAAAGTGTCCAGCATTTTTTTGTCAGTTTTGTGACACGTTTTTACATACATTCTATATGGACCGTCACAAAACTGACAAATAAATTTTCTATGGAAAAATTTAGGACATTTTTGGAAAAAAGGGTACACAGTTTTTTGAAAATGCCCTTACTGCTGGACCCACTAAATTAGGCACATAAAAATAAGCCATACAATATAAGCAAAATTTCGTTTTGCTCCTACTTACTTGTAAGCCTTATGACCGAGCAACAGTTAAATAGTTGCCGATAGTGTCTTCTTCAACCTCAACATTGGTGGAATCATCAATAGTATTGTTAGAGCTATATTTTTATTTAATTGAATTGAAGCCTTTTGTCTAGAAGTGAAATTTGTGTTTTTTTTTAAGTGTCTTGTATTTTCTTATTTTACCACTCTACAATTTCTTTCTTTAACATCTGGTTGTAATAAACTTGATATTTGAGTGATGTCAAATTAGAATAATCAATATCTCATTTTTCCAGATTCTGGAGTACAGTGCTTTACCACACCCAGTGTACCGACTCTCTCGTGTCATTTCTCCAGGAGGCTAGCCCTCCATATATGCCACCACATGAGAGCAGGGATGTTCAGAAATTATATGGAGAAATACGGCGGCTCATATTGGTTGTTTTTAGTAGGCTTGTTACTAATAAGGAAAGCAAGGTATTTATTTGTTTATTAGTTTAAAAAGGTAATAATAAAAGATAAATGCATTGTTTCATAATCATTTATTGTGTTTATAAACAAAATCATTATATAATAAGTATGATAGCAGTGTCAACACACTTAATTTTGAAGCACAATCTCAAAACTCTTAACACACTTTGTATGATAACACACTTTTTTCTGGGATATTGAAATTTGCCTTTACTAGGTGACTAATGTTATTGACTTTAATAGGTGAAAAAAAAGTGTTCCAAAATATTGTATTTTATTCCGTTACCTTTTCCATTATATAGGTATATAAAAGTAACATAAAAGACATTCAAGTTTATGAAATTTTGGGATACTTTTTCACCTATTTAAATCGATAGATTTCGAAATCTTAGAAAAAAGGCACATGTACAAAAATTCGCCCATATAACTTAATCTAATTTTATAATTTTTCTTATTAGTCTCAATGGATAAGTAAAGAATACATGGCGGATCTAGTATACGACAACTTCATATTCACCATACCTATATTATGGGACACGTGCCTAGTGTACGGAGTGGACAACCCAAGGCACGTGTCCAGGATACTGGAGAGTGTGTTCGCGCTGCAACCGCGGTACGAGGGCGACGCGGCTGCGGCGGTGGCGTTTGTTAATGAGGTTAGTGACGTGTTGACAGGATAGACAGATAATATACATGTCTAGTCACTTTTTTTAAAACGAGATTTTAATCTCAAAATGTAGAGCACTCAATAGACTGTAAGTTACCACTCAGTTAAAGATACAAATATTTATGTAACTTGTCTGTTTTATCACTTTAAAAAAAGATGTACAATCTAGGGCTCTTCAAGGCTAAGGTGAATAGGCTGTTACTGAACCAGTACGTTACACCTTGGGCCTCATCTGCACCTTCCATCAGGTGAGATAGGGGTCAATCACTGGTCAGGTCAGTTTATAGTAAAAAAAAAAGTGTACGAAAATTGTATGGACAATTACATCGTTCCAAATTTTCAAATCGCGATAAACCAAAAAGTTGCTAAGGTGACTAGACATGTTCTTTCCGTGTACCCTTCATATTATATTTTTGCAACTTTGTGACGGTATCAAGGACAATAAAACCAAGAAAACAGCCTATGTCTGTACAATGTCGCGTTCCTTTAAATTAATAAGCCAGCTGTAGTTAGCTGTTTGAGAGGCAAACCACTATGCTACCATACCATACATACCATTATTCTATGGTACATGATCACTTTCACCATAGGTCTATTCTTAAAACAGCTACAGCCATTTCCCGCGGGCGATTGAATGGATTGAATAATAAATTAATGATTTCATATATTTCTTTCCCAGGCCTTCAAATACATCATACTTCAAGTCAACAAAGATTACGACGCTACGGAACCGCCGAATCTGCCCAAAACGTTTGAAGGGTTCAGCGAAATCAAACGACCTGTCAACAGTAAGAGCCAAGGTCCACTAACGTTCAGTATATTGAAGGATTTAGTCATACATTTGTTGGATATGGCTATGACATTACGGGTCTTTGTGGAGACTTACCCTAAAGCTGTGAAGATATTAAGGAAGACTAATTTTGTTAATAGGTAAGGGTGTGAATGTGCGGTTGAATGGGTTGGTTATGTTAGCTAAGTAGTTCCTAGTAGTTCCTTTTTATATAAATTAGTATGATAAGATAACTAGCAAATTGTATTTACCACCGCAGGAAAAGCGAGTCCTCCTGACACAGGTGTCTACATACCCACTAGAAGGGCTCAACATTTAAATAAATAAATAAATATCATGGGACAAATTGACACCAATTGACCCAGTCCCAAACTAGGCAAAGCCTGTACTTTGGGGGCTAGACAACGGATAAACATACTTATATAGATAAATACATACGTATATACATATTAAACATCCAAGACCCGAGAACAAACATTCGTATTCATCATACAAACATCTGCCCCGACTGGGATTCGAACCCGGGACCTCAAGCTTCATAGTCAGGTTCGCTAACCACTAGGCCATCCGGTCATTTGTAACTATTGTTAAGTTGTTTTCATTATTATTATTATTATAACGGGTTGGTTAATAAAATGATTGCTAGTATAAGGATTGCTAATGTCGAGTGAGGTCTATTATGTCGTTCTCCACCAATGAGAGACAAGCGCGATCCTAGCGCATTGTTGACTCGCGATAGCCATTGCCTAATGACAGTTTCGGTGTTGTCAGAGTCATTGAACGAATGAGAGAATGAACGATGTGTTCATTAAAATAATTCATTTTACAAATATATTTTTTTCATAATGGGTTTTAGTAAAACAATTTTACAAAAGAATTCAGAGTGTAGCGAGGAATTCAACAATTTCAACATACGCCGCCTAGGCATTTATCTGCATGGTCTGTGGTCTTTCCATGTTCCGTTTCAATATTTTTAACGTTTTGTTGCAACAAAAAGTCACCTTAAATATATTACAGAGTATGTTTAGCTAATAATGAGATATTCTTAAAATATTTATTTCATTCATTGATCAAATTATTATTTACGTGAACGGAGTCAAGCACTATTAAAATGAATGTGGTATCATTATTTCGCAAAGTGACATTCGGCTCTGTCATTTCGTTGCAGAGATATAAATATTCGACTATAGTCTACTATTTCCTACATCGAAACCATACTTGTTCCAGTATAGTGCAACTCTACGAATATGGCATACCGAACCTATACGAGAAGCTAAAGGAAGTGGGCGATGAGACCAGCGTCGCGTACACAGAGGTCGAAGGCTACATCGACACGGCCAGAGCGGAGCTCATTGACATATTCAGAGAAATACTGGCTGCGTACAAGAACGCTATATTAAATGGAGAGTGAGTATTTTTGTACCCACCGTCGGCAGGACACAGGTGTGGCCATTTTATAAAAATACACACCAATTTTCTGGGAATTATAAAATTTTATGTTACTTTTAATGTTATGTTTTTATGTTACTTAGAATCATGAGTAAAGGTGTAACAAAGTGTCCCAAGTTTTTCGTATGTACAGTCAGCAGCAAAAGAAGCTAGGCAACCGACGCGTTCACAATGGTCTATTGTTAGAGACATAGAGCTTGTGCAGATCATCATGACCGCCTCGGTTGCTTAGAAGTATCTGCTGGTGGCTGTACTAAGATGTAACGTTGCTATGTATTTTATATTGCATTATTTTTTAGGATAATTTTAGGTTTCCGTTCATTAAAACTTTCTTTTGGCGTCTACTCTTATTTCGGATGTCCTGTCAATCGCTCGAAGGTTAACTAGCGTAGATCTCTGTAATTTTTTTTTATAAATGTTTTATGTGCAATAAAGTTATAGACACATTCATACAACTTTCAAACTAACCTAAAGTTATATGTCTAATATAATGAGTGCTATAAGGTGTCATAAATCCACTAGTATCGCTAGTGTCGCGTGAGGTCTTTCTGTCAATTTCCACCAATCATAGGCCGGTAGCTCTGCCGCCCTTATCATAACCAGCGCAGTTGCAATAAAGATAAATAACCTAACCAACTTAGAAAAGTTGAAAAACCCCCGACATTGTCATTTTAAAGTTCAATATTTCGAAAACGGGTGAACCGATTTTAATGAACCTTAGCGAAGAACCATCTCGATTAAACTAGCTTTCGATTAAAAAAAACCGCATCGAAATCTGTTCATCCGTTTGGGAGCTATGATGCCACAGATACACAAATACACAGGTCAAATTATAACCCCTCTTTTTCGTCGGGTGTTAAAAAGGCCAGTGATTCTTGTAGATTTTATTTCGTAGATTCCGAAAGCATATAATTCAGATTATCATAAAATGTCCATTGCGATGGTTATGATTACAACGGCAGAGCCTATCTCTCATTTTTGGAGAATGACAGGTAGACCTCACTCGAAACTAGCGATTCTAGCGGATTTTTGAATCGCGATAGCTTCATTAAAGGCGAATCATTTATAACGTGGGAGACGAGCTGTCGGTAGGCCTCCAACAAGATGGAGCGACGACCTGGTAAAGATCGCGGGACCGCGGTGGATGCGGTCTGAGTGGAGAGCCGCGGGGGAGGCCTATGTTCAGCAGTGGACGTCTTTCGGCTGACATGATGATGATGATTTATAACGTTTAATCTTGTCCCAGAGGCAGCATCAGCTCGCACGTGGAGGGGTACCTGGCGGTGATGCTGGACGGGCTGGCGGAGCGCCTGCTTGTGGGGGACTACCACGCCTGCTACCCCGTGCACGAGGACCTGGAGATGCTGAGGGCCGCTTACCCTGATATGTATCCTTTGAATTATTGCGGTTCCGTAGTCAACGAGGTAGTTCTGCCATGCCGTCTGTCCGTTCGTGACAAAGATCAGAGACTTGGTACTATACATATTAATAAATAAATAATAAAATAAAAATCACATATTACAATACAATACAATAACTCTTTATTGAACACCACATAACAGTCAAGACAAGAAATAAGGCACAAAGAAAATACAAGGTAGCAATGGGCGGCCTTATCGCTACATAGCGATCTCTACCAGGCAACCATAATGGAATAAAGGTAAGAACATATTAAAGCAGGTGGTGCTAATTAAAAAGGTTATTAGCATATTTTCAGATTTCAAAGATCCATAGATTGTTAGTTACACAAAACACTTACAAAACTACGTTAATACATTAATATTAAGACATCACAAAATTTCACGCTCGTAAGACGTGAAGGTCGTTGTATCGGCGGAGAATATTTGATCCCACCTCCCTGCTGTCACTTTCAAGATGCTATTCGCGCTCCCCCTCATGTGTAACACCACAGAGGCCGTCTTCTTCCGAACTATCGCAAAATGGTCCTCTACACTAGCATCGGCAAACATCCTAGAGGCATTAATCACGCTGACAAAGCGGTAGGCGGCAAATGCTTCCTCTCAGAATGAGAGGGCTTAGCCTATAGTTCCCACGCGGGTCCAGTGCGGATTGGGATTTTCACACACCATTGAATTGCTTCGCAAGAGTGTGCAAGGTTCCAAGGTGTAAACCACTAGGCTACCCACGGCATTTTTCACAGATAACAAATATCATGGGACAATTGACACCAATTGACCTAGTCATAAACTAGGCAAAGCCTGTACTATGGGTACTAGACAACGGATAAACATGTATGTTTATTTTATATACATACTAGCTGTTGCCCGCGACTTCGCCCGCGTAGATTTCGGTTATCGCTATCCTGCGGGAACTACGAAATTTTCCCGAATAAAAAGTAGCCTATGTTATTCCTCAATATTCAAACTATATTCTTACCAAATTTCATCTAGATTGGTGCAGCGGTTTTCCCGTGAAGAGGTAACAAACAGACAGACAGAGAGACAGAGAGACAGTTACTTTCGCATTTATAATATTAGTTAGGATTAAATATCCAAAACCCGAGAAAAATCATTCGTATTCATCATACAAACATCTACCCCGACCGCGTATCGAACCCTCGGGTCGGGGTAGATGTCGAGCTTCATAATTAGGGTCTCTAACCACTAGGCTATCCGGTTGTCAATGAGATGAGATGTGTATAGTAGGATTGTGAAATGTTTTTACATGTCAAATTGCTTATGACATTGAAATAAGAGTGATTTATCCCTAACCTGTGGAAAAACTTTTTTTACTAGATCTATGTTGGGCAGTGGTGATTACTTACCTTTAGGTGACCCACTAGCTCGTTGGCCTTCCTCGTAGTATAAAAAAAAGTTTTCTTGTCACTTTTAATTATCCTATACACACCCAGTGACACAGTCAAAACGGACTTCATCCTCCAAGCCATATACTCCAACCTAGACGAGCCCGTACCAGAGACACAGCCAATCTCAAACGGCCATGCAGAGTTTAGAGAAACCGTAGACAACGAACCGGGGCCGTCCACAGATCACGAGATACCTCAAGATATAAGGCAGGAGTCGTTGATAAGCGAAGTAAGGGATATTATGCCACATCTAGGCGATGGGTTTATTTTGAAATGCCTGGAACACTATGGTTTTAATTCGGAGAGAGTCATTAACAGTATTTTAGAGGATACACTGGATCCGTCTTTGAGAGGTAAGTGTGTGTTTTGCATTGGCTCTATATTTTTTCCCATACAATTGAAAGTCATAATCATATTGTAATTCTTGTCATAATCTACCACTAGTCATAACTCACTTTTTCTCTGAAACTATTAATAGTTCAGGATTATTATAAAGTAAACCTAACACACCTACCTAACCCGCACACACCTGGGAAGCAATTCAATGATGTGTGTGAAGTCCCCAATCCGCAATGGGCCCGCGTGGGAACTATAGCCTAGGCTCTCTCATTCTGAGAGGAGGCCTGTGCCCAGCAGTGGGACTAAAAAAGGCTGGTGATGTGTGTGAAACCAAACCTAACATATAGAGTTCTACAGGATGACCATTACAAAATTACTGTTTTTTTTTACGGCTTCAGAGAAAAAAAGAGATATGTTATGACTAAGTAGTGATAGATTAAGACAAACGTTACATTAATTATTACTAAAAACTTTCCCCGCAGATTTCTATTTACTATTTATAGATATTTTGACACTCATCATCGGATTGAAATAACAGTTTTTGTATGACTGTGACAGCTAGCTGTTTAAAATACCAACTGTCAGCCCATACAAAAACCGACAAATGAAAACGATGGCGATTCCGAGTGTGTTAGGCGATGAGTTGGCCGATCTCATTTCCAGGTCTAGATCAAACCCTTCCAATTATACCGACGGATATCGTGGACGAGAAATTCCTGGAGACCGGCGTGCAGCGGCTCAACGTGTTCGACGGTGACCAGTTCGACATCATGACCAGGGACGACGTCGACGTCAGCAAGATGCACAAGGGGAAGAGGCGGGACAAGCACAGGGACCTCGGGGAGCTGCTGGACGATAAGAGCGCCGTGCGGCAACTGGGAGACATTTATAGCAAGTACAAGTGAGTACGAGGTTTGGTTCACATTTTTCCTTTGCAGCTATTAGACCATAAATCCAAGAGAACTGCCAGTGTCTATACGATGTCGCGTTCCTTTGAAATAATAAGCCTGCTCTAGCTAGTTTCACTATAGAGAGGTCTCTGTACCATTAATTTTGTATGACACTTAGACCCAATATCGCCATCTAAATTAGTTTTTTCTTTCAGTTCATAGATGGCGCTATTGTGTTAGCCAGAGGTCCAAGTGTCATACAAAAGTAATGGTACAGAGACCTCTCTAAAGTGAAACTAGCTACAGCAGGCTCATTATTTTACAGGAACGCGACATTGTATAGCCATTGGCAGTCCTCTTGGTTTTATCGTCCTTGGACTAGAGGTTTCTCAACTTATAACCCCACGTACCCCTATCCTATACTTTTAATCTTACAAAAAACTTGATGTCTAATAAAAATGATGTATTTATTTATAATGGTTATTTAATACTACCTTATGCCCCGCGGCTTTGCCCCTGTGAAATATTACAAGAAGAATTAAAGAATGTCAGAGGTAACATTCAAAATCCTGCAAAGAAGGTTCTATCTTCATTCGAACTGCATGGGAGCTATAGGCCAAGCCCTCTCCCGCTGCGAGGAGGGCTGTGCCCGGCCCAGTAACGACGCTGTGTTCGCCCGCAGCCTGGTGTGCGAGGACGCGGCGATGTACAGCGACGAGTACGACGACACGTACGACTCGCACGGCGCGGCGCCGCCCGCCGACCCCACGGACGAGCGCCGGCCCTTCGTCACGCCGCGCGCGCTGCGGACACGCGCCGCCGAGCCCGAGGTACACACAACACTACACACTATGGACCAACCACCCTCTCGACATCGCATCTTCTATAATTTACTTTTTTTTATACGACAAGAAAGACAAACGAGCAAGTGGGTCACCTGATGGTAAGGGATCACCACTGCCCATAGACATCCGCAACCTCGGGGGGTTTGTAGATGCGTTGCCAACCTAGAGAGCCAAGATGAAATGCCTCTTGTGCCCGTTATTACACCGGCTGTCGGAACACCGGAACACAACAGTGCGAGCACTGCTGCTTAGCGGCAGGATTAGCGAGTAAGATGGTGGTAGCGCTCCGGACGGACCTCGCACAAGGTCCTACCACCCGCAAAGTCCTACCACTTGAAAGTCATTACGAAAAAAGCCGCGGTGAGCGGGCCGAGGGAATGCGTCGTGATTGGTTCATTGCTTGTCATCTCACTTGTCGTCTGGTCGAATGCGAGCTGCGATTCGAGGCTAAAGAGATTTATAGGTGCAAATGAGCATATGCGTTCCAGAAACGTTCGCCCTGACATTGGTGTCATCGACAATCCTCGGCTTACACAGCGCCATCTATGAACTCGGTGATAGCGCTTCAATGTTTGAAGCGGAGGCACAGATACCTCTCTAGTGCAACTAGCTGTGCGGAGCTTATTATTTTACGATACATGGATAGTGAAACTAGCAATTTGATTTAACAAAAACTCTACAGAAATTAGAGGGTTTGGTCACTTTTTAGTACGTGTCCGTTATTTTAGACTATTCTCTAACATGTATAAAAATAAATCAAATCGGAGCCGGACAGTTGGATACCTTTCCTTGTAACTGACATTAGTTTTTCGTTCTATCCGTGCAGTTCTAATGAATCCATCTACAACGTCTTTAGTACGCCGACGCTGCAAACTGCAATAGAAATGCGAATCTTAATTTCTTACATACATTTTACACGAGCTCCGCAGTTCGACAGCAGTTGGTGTACTAAAGGCGTAACTCCTGGATTTTTCGCCTGCCACTTTATCATATGACGACCGGATGGCCTAGTGGTTAGAAAACCTGACTACGAAGCTTGTGGTTCGATCCCCGGTCGGGGCAGATTTCTGTATGATGAATACGACTGTTTGTTCTCGAGTCTTGGATGTTTAATTTATATTTATATTTATGTTTGTTTTTAACTATGTGTCGAATTAGTTTCTAATAAATATATGTTTCTTTCTTTCTTAATATGTATTTATATATATATTTATCTATATAAGTATGTTTATCCGTTGTCTAGTACCCATAAAACAAGCTCTGCTTAATTTGGGACTAGGTCAATTGGTGTCAATTGTCCCACGATATTTATTTTATTTATATCAATTGGTCATTTCGCAGGAAGAATCAGAATCGGAGCCCGAGCCGGAACCGGAGCCGTCGGGCGGCCGGGGCCGGCTGGACTTCTGCCAGAACCCGGAGGAGGTGCGCGCGCGCAGGGAGGCGGCGCGCGGCGCGCGGCGCGGACGCGGGGGGCGCCCGCCCCCGCCGCCGGCTAAGTATGACACTCCTACACTTACTATACTGTTATTAATTTTTTATGCCATTATTCATAAACGTCATTCTAGCTTCCATTAGTTAAAATAGGTTTTGTCTTCTTCTTACTAACGGAAATGTCAATGTAACAAAAAAGGACAAACGACAAACGTTTTCTGTTTTTTTTTTCTGTGTAGGTATTCATGTTTCAGTGAGTGTTAAAAAACTATAACGACATTTTAGTTAAAATAGGTTTATGAGATGAGTAATAGGGTTATTCTATTAGTTATTTAAATGTTACTAATTCAAGCTATAAAACCTAGCAATAAGGCGGTGTGGCGGCAATTAACTCTCTTTTTTGGCAATAAGGCATTAGTCGCCGGCGAGTAGCGAGAAGCGAGTGATTTTTGGCATCAACATTTTGTCGCTCAGCGACATGAGTGACAGAATTTTCTTACCAATTGGAAAAGTTAAAAAACCCCCGACATTTTCATTTCAAAGTTCAATATTTAAAAAACGGGTGAACCGATTTTAATGAAACTTAGCTAAGAACCATCTTGATTAAACTGGCTTTCGAACAAAAAAAAACCGCATCGAAATCGGTCCATCCGCTTGCGAGTTACGATGCCACAGACAGATACACAGATACACAGGTCAAACTTATAACACCCCTCTTTTTCGTCGGGGATTAAAAAACACTCGCTTTTCGCTACTCGCCGGCGGTGGGATGGGTGCCTAAAATATCACTTTAACACATAGACATATACAGGACGTTACAAAATATCCGTAAAGCCGAAAGGGGGTTAAATGGTCTATTATAAAGAATCCATTTACAATATTTGAATCACTGCATGAAATAAAATAAAAAATAATTTTTCATACTATACGCAAACCCTAACCCTATATTTTTTACGGGTTATTTTGTAACACGTTGTATAGCGTATCGACGGGCCCTCCGGTACTTCGTTTTTGTTTCCAATTCAGTGAGACTACAAAGTAGTGTCAGTGATATGAGCCGCGAGCACGTCCGCACCTATTACAAAACGTTCCAAAGGGCATATCCTGATGTTTATTTTACGCTATAATTTCTTACAGAACCGATGTGGTGGGCAAGCCCCGCGGTCAGGGGCAAGAGAAAGACATCCTCGTCAGCCGCGACCGCAAGGAGAGGCACAAGGCCGCGCGCGGCAACCACGCCCGCCGCCGGGGGGCGCACTACAAGCGCAGCCAGGGCATGGTGCCCTCCTAGTGGGAGGCACGACCGCAAGGAGAGGCACAAGGCCGCGCGCGGCAACCACGCCCGCCGCCGGGGGGCGCACTACAAGCGCAGCCAGGGCATGGTGCCCTCCTAGTGGGAGGCACGACCGCAAGGAGAGGCACAAGGCCGCGCGCGGCAACCACGCCCGCCGCCGGGGGGCGCACTACAAGCGCAGCCAGGGCATGGTGCCCTCCTAGTGGGAGGCACGACCGCAAGGAGAGGCACAAGGCCGCGCGCGGCAACCACGCCCGCCGCCGGGGGGCGCACTACAAGCGCAGCCAGGGCATGGTGCCCTCCTAGTGGGAGGCACGACCGCAAGGAGAGGCACAAGGCCGCGCGCGGCAACCACGCCCGCCGCCGGGGGGCGCACTACAAGCGCAGCCAGGGCATGGTGCCCTCCTAGTGGGAGGCACGACCGCAAGGAGAGGCACAAGGCCGCGCGCGGCAACCACGCCCGCCGCCGGGGGGCGCACTACAAGCGCAGCCAGGGCATGGTGCCCTCCTAGTGGGAGGCACGACCGCAAGGAGAGGCACAAGGCCGCGCGCGGCAACCACGCCCGCCGCCGGGGGGCGCACTACAAGCGCAGCCAGGGCATGGTGCCCTCCTAGTGGGAGGCACGACCGCAAGGAGAGGCACAAGGCCGCGCGCGGCAACCACGCCCGCCGCCGGGGGGCGCACTACAAGCGCAGCCAGGGCATGGTGCCCTCCTAGTGGGAGGCACGACCGCAAGGAGAGGCACAAGGCCGCGCGCGGCAACCACGCCCGCCGCCGGGGGGCGCACTACAAGCGCAGCCAGGGCATGGTGCCCTCCTAGTGGGAGGCACGACCGCAAGGAGAGGCACAAGGCCGCGCGCGGCAACCACGCCCGCCGCCGGGGGGCGCACTACAAGCGCAGCCAGGTCATGGTGCCCTCCTAGTGGGAGGCACGACCGCAAGGAGAGGCACAAGGCCGCGCGCGGCAACCACGCCCGCCGCCGGGGGGCGCACTACAAGCGCAGCCAGGGCATGGTGCCCTCCTAGTGGGAGGCACGACCGCAAGGAGAGGCACAAGGCCGCGCGCGGCAACCACGCCCGCCGCCGGGGGGCGCACTACAAGCGCAGCCAGGGCATGGTGCCCTCCTAGTGGGAGGCACGACCGCAAGGAGAGGCACAAGGCCGCGCGCGGCAACCACGCCCGCCGCCGGGGGGCGCACTACAAGCGCAGCCAGGGCATGGTGCCCTCCTAGTGGGAGGCACGACCGCAAGGAGAGGCACAAGGCCGCGCGCGGCAACCACGCCCGCCGCCGGGGGGCGCACTACAAGCGCAGCCAGGGCATGGCGCCCTCCTAGTGGGAGGCACGACCGCAAGGAGAGGCACAAGGCCGCGCGCGGCAACCACGCCCGCCGCCGGGGGGCGCACTACAAGCGCAGCCAGGGCATGGCGCCCTCCTAGTGGGAGGCACGACCGCAAGGAGAGGCACAAGGCCGCGCGCGGCAACCACGCCCGCCGCCGGGGGGCGCACTACAAGCGCAGCCAGGGCATGGTGCCCTCCTAGTGGGAGGCACGACCGCAAGGAGAGGCACAAGGCCGCGCGCGGCAACCACGCCCGCCGCCGGGGGGCGCACTACAAGCGCAGCCAGGGCATGGTGCCCTCCTAGTGGGAGGCACGACCGCAAGGAGAGGCACAAGGCCGCGCGCGGCAACCACGCCCGCCGCCGGGGGGCGCACTACAAGCGCAGCCAGGGCATGGTGCCCTCCTAGTGGGAGGCACGACCACATGCACTCTTTGGTTCAACTTTTTCAAACTAATCTTGCTGAAAATTTACGTGACTACCAAAAGATAAATCAGGCCAGGGATGTTATGGATATGGACATCGAAATAATAAATTGTTTCTGATTATCCAGTAATTTCGGATAGTTTCGGTTACGGATGTAAGATTTTTAAGAAATTGTAAAAGCAAAATACTATTTTTTAACTTGTAATTATTTACAACAATCATAAAGTAAGAAGCCGTGATAGCCTAGCAGTTTGACCTATCGCCTCTCAAGCAGAGGGTCGTGGGTTCAAACCCCGGCCCGCACCTCTGAGTTTTTCGGAATTTATCTGCGAAATTACATTTGTAATTTATCATGAGGTTTTCGGTGAAGGAAAAACATCGTGAGGAAACCTGCACACTCCTGCGAAGCAATTCAATGGTGTGTGTGAAGTTCCCAATCCGCACTGGGCCCGCGTGGGAACTATATAGCCCAAGCCCTCTCATTCTGAGAGGAGGCCTGTGCCCAGCAGTGGGGCGTAGATAGGCTGATGATGATGATGAAAGTAATATGCAAGGGACGCGAGCGGCTAGTATATCACCTCAGCCGGGTAGAAAAACCTGTCATAACATGTCTCATTTAGACTTTGCTCCTATCCGAAATTATCCGAAACTTTTATTTCGGATTCGGTTACGTTTACTGGTGTATTTTTATTTCGGATATCCGATAATTACCGTTACGGAGCTCCTTAACATCCCTGAAGCAGACCACAATCAAAGTTAAACTACTTTTCATTGTAGAGATGCTCACTCAAATAGTTAATTAAATAGTTTGCATGGTCGGTCGCTACAACAATATTGCCATGTTGTTCTAAAGGGGTTTATAAAAGGGCAACGTTGTTCTGCACTATGTGGCCGGCAACTATTGCTGTCTGACTCTTATTATGAAAGCTAGACAAAGACGCCTATAGTTGCCGGTCACATATTGCAGGAAAAATATAACCCGTTTAGAAACTCCATAACGCCAATGCTGCCAGTCTTGCTGTCTGGCAAACTATTTGAACTGCGATTATGTAATAAATCAAATCAGAAGTTTTTAATTGCTTACATAAATGCTTAGATCAATAATTACAACTTGATGACGGGGGAGAAAACAACTAAATTGCAGAGGTGATCTTCTTTATTGGACGTTATTGTGACCGCCTAAGGATTAATCTAGTCACACTATTTCGTCGCTATACTTTCTCAACCTCGTATCTTACCGATACATTTAGTTCCAAAGACAACTCTATGTTGATCTAAACAGTGTTGTTTTTGGAACTTAACATAACGGTAAGATATGAGATTGAGAAAGTATAGCGACGATTTATAAATCTTTTTTTATGTTTGGTTTTTCATCAAAAGAGGGTAAAATTTACGAAAGAAAAAATAATTAAGAAAATTCATATTGTCATACACGGCTTATCATAAATAATAATAAATCCCTTTCTTTATTCAGGTATAACCTATGGCTTTACGAAGTGCGCCAGGTCGGCTAGTATTGGATAAGCAATAGTAAACTGGCTCTACAATTTTTCCATATTTTTACTTTATTTTTGTTCGTGACCCGTTTTCTAAGTAATTACTGATCGAAGCATTCATGCGTGCAAACACAGTTGATAAAGTTGGCGGATCGTAACAGGGTATTTCTGTAATAATAATAAAAAAAATGTTTATGTTCGTTCCAATGATATTACAGAATAAAGGCTGTGGTAAAGTTATGTTGCGCTCCTAGTAAATGCGTTTGAAAATAGTTGCGTTGTATACTTGGTTGTCAAGCCACTTTCGTAGTTGTTTGAAGTGAACTGTCAGCAACAGTGGCCCATTGGGCCTTTTATGAATGTTCAATAGCATACAACCTACAACAGCATACAACAGCAACAGCGGTAGTCACATATGTACATACATATATCTATTTCCTGTATATTTTATTAACCCCCGACGAAAAAGAGGGGTGTTATAAGTTTGACCTGTGTGTCTGTGTATCTGTGTATCTGTCTGTGGCATCAAAGCTCCCAAACGGATGGACCGATTTCGATGCGGTTTTTTTTTAATCGAAAGCTAGTGTAATCGAGATGGTTCATAGCCAAGTTTCATTAAAATCGGTTCACCTGTTTTTGAAATATTGAACTTTGAAATGACAATATCGGGGGTTTTCAACTTTTCTAATTTTACTTTTACATGTAATATTATTATCATGGTTTGCTCGAAGACAGTGCAAATGTTACTGTTTTAGTATAAATGGGTCAATCAACTTTTCTTTGCCACGCGTTGCCATGGAGATGTCCCCTGGGTCACTAGTCTAAAATAAGATTTTCTAAGGCATCACTCCATCAAACATTAGGAGTTTGGACAGTTATAATAAATAAATAAATAAATATCGTGGGACAATTGACACCAATTGACCTAGTCCCAAAGTAAGCAGAGCTTGTGTTATGGGTACTAGACAACGGATAAACGTACTTATAAATACATACATAAATACAAATTAAACATCCAAGCCTCGACAGCAAACATTCGTATTCATCATACATACATCTGCCCCGACCGGGGATCGAACCCGGGACCTCAAGCTTCGTAGTCAGGTTCTCTGACCACTAGGCCATCCGGTCGACGAGTTGTATGCCAATTCCTTCATGCTTCATCTCCTAAGCATGCAAATCCTGAGTTTCGGGGGTGTGGGATCTTAGAAAATCATGTTTTTGTTGTGTTACCCAGGGGACATCTCAATGGCAACGAGTAGCAAAGAAAAGTTGATTGACCCAAATCCAACCTGTGATGTAAATAAACCTAAGCCCATAAGAACTGTTATTATTATTTCATTGTGTAAAACTTGTGAATATATACCATTCACAGAGGCTTTATTGTCAACGCCCACTCGTTCGCTACCACATTCACCATCTCTTTCGCGCATTATCTGATGTAGATGAATAAGCGAGAGCTTGGAATTAATTGCATTTGTAATGGTTATACGGTTCGCATGAAAAGAAGAATCAGCCGTTAAAATATACGCACGACGTAAATAATATTTAGAATTTGACATTGATATTATTTTGGAATTTTCTTCAATAAATAATTTTATACAAACCTCTATTTATACTGATAGTACAGGAAAAGGGAAATTTCTAATATAAAATGTCTATGAACACACAATACCACTACATATGCAATTCCACGGTCTCGGTAATTTATCTATACCGTTTGACGAAAGAGATGGCAAAATGCGATTGTCAGTGCGGCGCGCTAGACAATAATATTAAGTATTAAGGCAGCACATAATACACAATGTACTATTACACCCTAGATGAGTGATATAAGTAATGTCTCGGATCGTAATAATTTGTCGCGCAAGCCGTAGACGAGATTAATAAATAATGCTTTCTTTACACTTACACGGACCAACCACCCTCTGGACACCAAATGTCAGGTCGAACGTTTCCGAGACGCATATGCTCATTTGCGCCTATAAATGTCTCTAGCCTCGAATCGCGGCTCACTTTCGACCAGATGACAAGCTATGAACCAATCACGGCGCATTCCCCCCGCCCGCTCACCGCGGCTTTTTCGTAATGACTTTCCAAGTAAATTGATAGAAGATGCGGTGTCCAGAGGGGGGTCGATCCGAGTTTCTTTATGACCGCCTGTAATTAGACACAGTTTTACTTGTTGCCAGGGAGCGAGGTGTTGTATAAATTGTACATACTTGAAAGATGTTAGAGTCTGTTTTAACCGACTTCAAAAAAAGGAGGAGGTTATCAATTGGTCGGATTTTTTTTCTTGTTTTTAATCAACTTGCCTGCCGTGTTATATTTATCCAAACGCGGCAGACACTTATTTAAACAGCGTGTAAATGGAATACGGGCGTTTACTTCAACAGTGGTTAGCATGGTGTATTTAGTTAACTGTTGTTCAAAAATTAAGTAAATTTATAAATTGGACGACCGGATGGCCTAGTGGTTAGCGACCCTGACTATGAAGTTTGAGGTCCCGGGTTCGAATCCCGGTCAGGGCAGATGTTTGTATGATGAATACGAATGTTTGTTCTCGGGTCTTGGATGTTTAATATGTATATAAGTATGTATTTATCTATATAAGTATGTTTATCCGTTGTCTAGTACCCATAGTACAGGCTTTGCCTAGTTTGGGACTAGGTCAATTGGTGTCAATTTGTCCCATGATATTTTTTGTTATTTTCATTTAAATCATACAAAATAATTCAGCACGCATGGTACAATTAATTAAACATTCGGTTAGCTTAATGACAGATTGTCAATTGTTTTGTGAGCATATGACGTATCTTTACTTATAATATCATTGCATTTTGTTATCAGTTGTTGGTTTCTAACCAAGGTGCGTTATGTTGCCGCTTGAAGAAATTAAAAAAAAGAATTACAGTAGGCATTTACAAATATACTCTTTATTAACATTAATTGTACCATGATAACCTATGTCTGGTTTAATTAAACACCAGTATTCCATGTACACACTATGTTTTTTAACAGCGTTCTTTTGATACAATAACCGTATACACCTTTAAGTAAAATTAAATATGGGTTGTAGTACCTTGTCGCTCTATACTTACTTAGCCAAATACAAAACGTTATACATATTTGACAAATGTTAATGTTAATGTTCGATAAGGTTCGAAAGTGATTAGCTACTTTTGATGCTGACTGTACCTTACCCACCTGTACTGTAACACTAATTATAACTTATTTAACCGAGCTTAAACGTACACATATTATGGAACATAGAATACAACGACCGCCATATTAAATTTTGACATAAAACTGGTTCACCGTAGAATGAATTTAAGGTGTAAGTAAACGTTTATTTATTCCATCTGGGTTTATTATTTAACACCTTTCTGTCCATTGATTTTAACCGACTTCAAAATGAAAGACGTCCTATACGTGACTCGAAAAAATGGTCTTTCTACACAACTAACTTTCTAACATTTTTGAAAGACCTGTTCAACGACACTACGCACCATGGGATAGATAAGATTTTTTGAAAGTTTTTATTCTTCCATTTTCTCTGCGTGATTAATATGCACAGTCAAGGAATTTAATTCCCTACCCATTTCGTTGAAATGTTAGACATTCGCAATGCATTAAGGTCGAAAATGTCAACGTAAACGCGACATGTCAAAGCAACGTCGTGTTCTATCAGGCTCTAATGGTGACAGTTTGTTATACGATATTAAACCTTAGGTGGGTGGGAAATTAAATTCCTTGACCGTACGTACCTGATGATGTGATGATGATGTTGTGTGGGGACGCCCGACTGGACCAGGCGGGCTGTCGATAGCGCTGTGCGTTCATTCAGCCCATTTCCTCGTGGTTGGAGCCGACGGTTACTGTGCCAGCGGCGCTCCCTCGCAGCATCTTTCCTTGAATCTCTTCGTTCTCCTGCTGAACATAATGACATCTTTGAGGTTGATATCGCTTAGTTCATCCTCTCCTAACTCGTCCCTACCGAATATCTCATGACGCGCTGCCGCGTACATGATACACTCGGTCAGAACATGTTTACTCGTCTCCTCCTTTCCACAGTGTGGACAGGAGGGGTCGCTTATTATTCCTAAGACGCTCAGGTGTCTGTTTAGTGAGTTATGGCCAGTGATTATACCTGTCATAGTTCTCAAGCTACTCTTACCTAGATTTAAGAGATACCTAGTTCTTCTTTGGTTGATCTCGCCAATCATCATCTTTGATTGACGGCATCCTACGCCTTCTCTCCATTCTCTATTTGATTCCTGCTCCTTGAGTCTTCCTATGACTCCTCTTGTGACGTCTGCTGAGATCGGGAGTACCGGTTCTGGGCCTATGAAGCCCGTTCCCGCTCCTACATACCGTACGTACCTACATGCATGCCAAATTTATAGCTAGTTTCAAAGGTCTCTGAACTATGCCGCCTACAGATATACAGACAGACGGACCACTCTAAAAACCACTGTTTAATTCATCGAACGAGGGTACTAAAATACCTGTATCGAGTCGATCTTCAAAATACCAATTTAGGCTTAAAATAACCGACGAAACAAGGGTTATTGCTCCTCTACTCTATTATTTGCCTTAACTATTTCGTATTTCACGAAAAGCAGTCAAACTGAGATCACCTATCATTACTCGAGTTTAAGTTCCGAAACTCTGAACCGCGTCTGCCATTTATTGTTTATCTGGAAAACTATTAAAAGCGCACAAACCGAGATCTATTAGCCTTTCTAGAAAATCGTTATGCAACAATGTATTTAGATGGTTATGTAATTTATCTCTGTAATGATTGCTCAGGATGGTAGTAAACTGGTCGAGCCCTGGAGCATTGATTTTCGCACTACAATCTTGCAAATTGTGTAAGCAGCAGAGGTCTCAGTGTCATACGAAATTAATGTACCTACAGAGACCCGTGGGCGTAACGAGGGGGGGGGGGGTCATTTTACCAGTTCTGAACTGAATATTATGCATCTCAATAGGTAGGTACTGCGGAGCGTAGCCCAGGAAGTGGGCACTGGAGAAGGTACGGTCGCGTCCTAACTAACAGTAAAATTAATTATTGCCCTGTAAAAACTGATGCGATTAAATAAAAGATGGTATTCTTAGTCAGGACTGGATCTATATTCAAGTAGCAGGGGCTTAAAGCTAATACAAATTCTGAAATGCAACTATCTTAATCCGAGGTCCCAGCCCAACTCATCTGCTTTCTGGGAACCAAGTGTTCCTTTATTTTGATAAAATTCTAAGTTTAAAATGAACAGATCAGTCTAGCTTGCCAGGACCGCACCATGCACTTGTTGCATGGAGGCTAGCACCCTACGGTACCCTAAAGTGTAGTGGAGCATTATCGAGAAAAATTGTATGATATTAGGAACAGCTTCCCCCGTGAGCGTATTTGGTAGGAAATTTTATTTATGAAGTTTCTCGTTGCCGAGGAGATACTTGGGGAAGGCCTGTGCCCAGCAGTGGACGTCTTCCGGCTGATACGATGATCATCATCATCATCATCATCATCATCATCAGCCTATTTTCGTCCCACTGCTGGGCACAAACCTCTCAAGAGTGAGAGGGCTTGGGCTATAGTTCTCACGCGGGACCAGTGCGGATTGGGAACTTCACACACACCATTGAATTGCTTCGCAGGAGTGTGCAGGTTTCCTCACGATGTTTTTCCTTCTCCGAAAAGCTCATGATAAATTACAAATGTAATTTCGCACATAACTTAACATAACTTAACTAAAAACTCAGAGGTGCGAGCCGGGGTTTGAACCCACGACCCTCTGCTTGAGAGGCGATAGGTCAAACCACTAGGCTATCACGGCTTCGGATACGATGATGATGACCCCAAAACAATCGACCCTGGTAATAAAACAATCCTCCAATCTAACTGCGCATGCATTCCTGCAATACAATGCCTTTGCGTCGGGTCGGTGCGGCGCGTTGCATCGCCCGCGCAGCCTGCCGATGCCTCATCCGCGCACGCGCCTGAGATGTGGGTGACGAGCGAAGCGGGAAGATGTACTTACTTACTTAGAATACTTAGAACAATTTTATATAATAGGGTAGTTGACTGATGTCAAAATAAAATCATTTAACATTTTCACTTATCCAGCTTCCGAAAATACTCATAAAAACCGATGCCTCACTTATCACTGCAATTAAAACTATTTTTAATTTAACAAAAACTAATAAAAGGACGCAGTTTGACCACTGAGAATGATGACGTCATAGTTCTGTAATTCAATAGGCACTTCATACTAACGGATCTGATCAAATAGTTTTGACATTTCAAAAAAGTTGCTGATTTGACCAAGAGGCAACATACCTATTACAAAACATAGAACATAAATTTGTCCCATGACGTAGCTATCTTACACGTGCGGTTGCGGGTGAGCAAATTAAATAGTTTGTAGGAAAACGGAGGATTTTTTGCCATCGACGTACTTAGTTCCTATATAAGTATCTAATAAGTATCTGCCGCTAAGCAGCAGTGCTTGCACTGTTGTGTTCCGGTGTGGAGAGTAAGACAGCCGGTGTAACTACGGGCACAAGAGGCATTTCATCTTAGCTCTCTAGGTTGGCAACGCATCTGCGAACCCCCCCGGGGTTGCGGGTGTCCATAGGCAGTGGTGATCACTTACCATCAGGTGACCCACTGTTCCTAACCTAACCAACTTAGAAAAGTTGAAAAACCCCCGACATTGTCATTTCAAAGGTCAATATTTCAAAAACGGGTGAACCGATTTTAATGAAACTTAGCTAAGAACCATCTCGATTAAACTAGCTTTCGATTAAAAAAACCGCATTGAAATCGGTCCATCCGTGTGGGAGCTATGATACCACAGACAGATACACAGACACACATATACCCTCTTTTTTGTCGGGGGTTGAAAAAATAAACGAGTCACTAAGCGCGCGTCCTCGCATCAAAGACCCGCCGCTATCATAAAGCCGCCTCGAGCCGGCCATAACTCCGCGCTATGTCTTCATGGGGCTTCGGCTCGCTTACGGCATGGCCACGTCTTTGTGCACTGCGGCGCTGCAAGCGATTTCTCAGTTCATTGCGCGGTCGAAGCGCCTACCGCACCTCAGTTAATTCACAATGCCCGCAATGTATTAGGAAAACGCTCGCCGTCGTGGCCACGCCGGTACACAGGCCGGTTTATGGCAACAGGTACATTCAATATGTCGCACATTACAAGCGACACGGGGAATTGCTTTTGTACCTTTAATATTTAATAGAGATGTACACAGCAAGTGGGGATTGAGAATGTGTTGATTCGTGTGGCAGTGGAGGGAGGTGTTGCATGAAAACATACTTTTGTTGCATAGACTAGCTATCTTACAGGTGTGATCGTGGGTGAGCAAATTAATCGTTTTTACTTCATGAATATGGACCTCCGCAAAGTAACGCCTGATTCAATCACATATAATGTTCTTTCTGAAAAATATAACTAACTTAAAAAAGTTGAAAACCCCCAGACATTTTCATTTCAAAGTTCAATATATCAAAAACGTATAAACCGATTTTTACGAAACTTAGTTAAGAACCACCGCTAAAAATCCTGCTTTCAAATAATAATCGGTCTACCCGTTTAAGAGCTAAGGTGCCACAGAGAAACACACACACTTACAACACCTCTCTTTTTGCACCGGGGGTTAAAAATGATGCAAATGATTGTGCTAAGCCCTCAAGATTATGATGGATCTCGCTTCCATGGAAATGTCAAACTGCATAGCCTGCGGAGCGGACTGCAATGGCTACTAAATTACCCCGTATCAATTAAACCCACGATCATAAACCAGGTTTAATTCATGCACAGGGCGACGCATGCGCTATTACGTGTAATGGGGGCATTAGGGCGGGGCGGAAGGATTTAATAAGCGAGCGGCGCGGCAAGGCGCGGGCGCAGCGCCCCGGGCGAGTAGGGATGACCGGTGTCGATGGATGTGGAATAAATTTTGTAAAAATGAAATGAGTAAATCTAGAGTAGACGTGAGTTAGGGTCAGGGTTACCATATCTCAGGTGTTGACCGGAGATCTCAGGTTTTTTATGTTTTTCTCAGGCTTGGTTTTTAGAATTTTCAATAAAATAGAGTTGATTTTTTATAATCTTTTTTATTCAGGATTAATAAAACAAAAATAGCCTTCTCTATACTAATATTCATAAAATCAACATTTAGTGATAAAACAAAAAATAGCCTTCTTTATCCTAGTCGTATCCGATTCCGACTCCCGCTCGCTCGACACGCAGCGCAATCTACTTATCGCAATGGCACAAGCCGCAAGTTGAACTGACAGGCCGCGCGAGAAATTTTATGTTTGCGAGAAATTTGCAAAATCTCAGGCTTTTTCAATGGAAAACAGGCTTTATCTTCGGATTATTAAATTTTCCATCTGGTTACCCTAGTTAGGGTTGATTATGGCAGGTTAGGCCTTAGGTAAGGTAAGTATCAATCAGACGGGGGCCCCCGAATAGCGGGGCCCCTTTGAACTAAGCCTGGCTGGGTTGGAACCCATCTCAAACTTCTCTACGGCTAGCTAGACCAATGAATAAAGAAACGACACTGATGCATGTGTGCAGTAAACGACCTCACGGCTGTGTGCGTTTCGGGACGCGAGCGGGGGCGAGCGTGCGGGTCCGCGGGGTGTGGCAAGCGGACCGCGGTCCGCCGAGATGCAGGAGCTCGAATCAATTCGAGTTCGCTCGCGCCGCATCGAACAAGGTCGCCGACGCTGCCTACGTACGGAAGACCGGGTATGGTTGTCACACGGGTTGGTTGTCACAGCGGCCATAACAGAAAACTGAACAAACGAATGTGTTCATCGACCGGTGTCTTAAGACCGCGAGCGCTATCCTATACCCACCCAGTCTCCCCTACCAAAATCGATCTTTTTATCGACATCGATATCCCAGCCAGCCCTAATGCCACGTGAGTAATTTATTTCCCATTGAGCGTCCATTATTATTGTTCCCCGAAAGCGGATGAAATACAACCGCGATGTTACATTGTCCGTGTCGTAATTGCTGTTAAAGATTTACGCGATCGCCTTTGACGTAAACGTAACATGTCTCTTGATCTTGAAAATTACGTGAATAATTAAGGAAGCAACGGTAAACCAGTCAGGTACTGAATTTTCATTTATCAACTCGACGTAAATCAAAGTTTTCGTATTCTCGTAGTTTTCGTAATTTCTTTATTTTTACGGTTTTCCCAACGCATTTTTCTATTTTTACGGTTTTCCCGACGCATTTTTTTATTTTTAGGAATCAAACTGGGATCCTTTGACATTCCGTGTCACATATATGCACCCTTACACTATAAAATTAGTACTGTTTGTTACCTACTATACACAATACTATACATGGAAAAATTTCAACGTATACATAAATAAGAACTTCGATCCCCCGGGTTAGTCATATATTTCTGATTTTCTGTGTATAGTTTCAGTGAGTATTTGAAGTAGGTACATCCCTCTTTATATTTATGTTAGGTCACTCACCGACGAGAACGATCTGCAATTCATAATTTTACTACGGGATTCATATTCATATTCATTTATTCGTCGCAACCATGGTATTACAAGATGACAGATACTTACATAATATAGTGCTACATGGACCCTGTTAGGGAAAAGCAACTACTTAACCTATACTTAACCTAGAATATTTTATTTTATTCGCAATCATTACAATACCTACAATAAAATAAATTACAACAATATGTCAAACCTGGTAATGTCACTGTTATATCATAAACCATTCCATTTTCTATTCTATTCTATTTCAAAACAGTTTAACTAATACTATTTTTTATAAGTCTCTGTTTTCCATATATTCCTTTACATTATAAAAGCATTTCAATTCTTTGGGTAATCTGTTGTATATCCTCACTGACATCACATAAGGTCCCTTAGCATAAATTTTTAATTTAACAGGTGTACCCACTACCATCCTATTTCTATGCCGCAAGTT
This sequence comes from Clepsis dumicolana, assembly GCA_963691665.1. Lineage (NCBI taxonomy): Eukaryota > Metazoa > Arthropoda > Insecta > Lepidoptera > Tortricidae > Clepsis > Clepsis dumicolana. The sequence continues at coordinate 12,917,076 of OY829519.1, forward strand.
ATGGGAACCCTTGTATATATCTTTGGCTTGTGTGTTCTCGGACGAATTTACACATTTCGAAAATGTACAGGGACGTTAACGTTAGTATTCCATGCAGTTTAAAATGTGGCTTACAGGGTTCTTGATTGTTGACGTTACTTAATATCCTAACGCACCTCTTCTGTAACAGAAACAAATCGCCTACGTTGGTGCAATTGCCCCAAAGTATAATTCCGTATTGGAGCCAGGCTTGAGCAAAGACATGATAAGCACATAATTGAACATTGGCCTTGAACTAAAATTACCATTGTGCAAGACATACGTAAATCATGGTATCGAGGTAGGTATTCCGTTTAAAGCACATAGGTACGTAATTAAATAAATAACTAAATCTAAAAACGAGGGGAAACGGACTCCATGTGTGGTTCGTCAAATCACTTATAATATGGCAATTTATAACTCTATGATGATTTTTGAATGAAGAAGATAATGTTCAAATGGCCATTAAGCGCATAAAAGTCCCATTAAAAAGCGAAGTGTTTTGAATTAGCCACTACTACTTCCTGTTCGTTTTTTGCCTTTGTAACAATCTTTAAGACCATTTTAGAAGGAAAAATTGAAGGACGGAGAGAAAGAGGTCTAGATCTAGGCAAAGCTGCATGGACCAGATATAGGAGAAGGCCGGTGTCGTGTCACATTAGGAGGTCAAGGAGCTGGCTTACAGGAGAGATGAGAGAGGGTGTGACACCCTTGTCGGTGGAGTTTCTTCCAATCATCCAGTTTGATGATGGTGAACAATCTTTAAAAGTGTAGGGATGAAAATTATATGAAAAGGACTATTAATTTATTTACGAGTAAGTACTCAGTCCGAGTTAGTCCCACTTAGTACTTCAGTAGATAGATAAAAAGTACAGACATCAATTATTTAATTATAAGTTTATGGTTAGGTATGTTCTTACGGTAGAGCATTTTCATGTTAGGCGAATATACGACCTACCCCACTTACCTACCCCTACTCTACCCTACCTATCTCATTTTCCTTACTATTGTCAGCTAGCTGTTTCACTATCCTGCGGGAAATAAGCGAGATATTAAGCTACATTACTGTAAAGTTTCATCACAATCCATCCAGTAGTTTTACGTGAAAGTTAACAAACATCTAAACTATCACAAACTTTCGCGTTTAAGTAGGTAAGTATAATATTTTACTTAGGTAGTAGGATTTAGGATACTTTCATTTTATCTACTTAGTTGCGGTGTGGTCCACCATTAATTTTTACGATACAAAGTATCTGTTGTTATATTTTCTCGTTTTATAGAGCAAAGAACCGGACAGGAAGTGAGTCCGTGCCTTCGGGATGATTGCACAAATTAGGTTCACGTTACCGCCAACTTATCTCTACCGATGGTCAAATTTACAACTACAGTTTTTTCATACCGTTGACCTTCTAGCACCGAAACACAGCGACTCTGGAGACTGCTCGGATAACTTTGTAGAGTTATAAGTTGAACCCTTTGTGGAACCTTCGGTTAAGTTATTCGAGGAAGCGGTGATGTAACGGTGAAATCATTTCCTAGTATTGTTTTGATGGGATGGAATGTATCTTGGGCGGTCTATGCTATAAATTTTGATGGGTTAGAAATAATTAATGTTTTCCTGGTTTGTTGTGAATGGCATACATGTATTTATTTCAAAAACATAAGCTTTTAGATGAATTTACCTACTAGAGCTGGCACGACCGGATTGAACAAAAAAAATTACAGAGGAAGGACTACTACGAATTAGTCCAAACATATGTCATACGTACATACATACTTGAGTGATCGGTTTATGTCACTATGATTGAATCTCATGGTAGTTTCATGTGAAAAGAGATTGTCGTTTAGTTTCTATTTAAGAAGTATTATTGTGCATTACTGGGTCCTTGTCCATCACTGGCGCCAACAAGTTATCCGGTTCGAAGGACCATGTACAAGAGTGTACCTTGGGTCTTGAAAGGGATGATGCAGAACAACTACCTTTTACGTTGAACAGATAATTTATTCGCTTTTATAGTTATATCTGAACACAACTATACGTACAGAGTTTTATGGTTTTTAGGGTTCCGCACCTCGAAAGGAAAACGGAACCCTTATAGCATCACTTAGTTGTCCATCTGTCTGTCTGTCAAGACCCTTTTTCTCTGGAACAAGTGGAGGTAACATGCTGAAATTAGTATCAAATACTCAAGCCTGCGGTCCCTTGAAGCTGTGAAAAAAATCAAGTGCTTAGGAGCAGGGCTCTGCTAACACTGGACAACTTAAAATACTGGGGAAAAGCGGGAAAATCTTTGTACGGAACCCTCAATGCGCGAGTCTGACTCGCACTTGGTCGGTTTTTTCAAACTGGCATGACTGTGGGGGTTAATAATATAGCTCTACTATTCAGTAAAGCTTGTACATCAGTTGTAAATCATCTAGCTTGGAACGAAAGTCATATAATATTTACTGTTTAAAATATTAATTAAATGGCTCACTACATGGGGTCTCACAATCCGTTTCGCGACGAGTGCCCTTGCGGTGCCTCGACTTGATATTATGACAATTAATGAGTTACATATGTTTGTCATTCTGTTTTATGTTTTTTGCTAATTTATGTTTAAGGCAAAACTAATTAAAGTAGTAAAATCAAATGCACGCAATAACGGTTTTTTTTATTTTCCTATGTTATTGGTACGCATCACGCGCAGTTCGAGACGCGTTGAAGACATATTTAGGGGAGTACGTGGAGATGTAAAAAATTAAGAAAATATATGTAAAATAATAATAATGTAATGTAAGCATTTAAACATTACAGTGAATTTCTATTAAATCTAGTACCCTAGCTAATTTTTATTTATAATGTAAGAAAATTTGAACTGTACCTATTTCATACACAATGTCTATATTGTTTCTGAATAAATAAATGAATGAATGAATGAATGATGGGCGGGACACATTGCCAGGATGAACCACGGCCGTTGGGCGAGACGAACACTCGAGTGGAGACCTCGCACAAACACTCGTTGTAGAGAGAAAAACGACATCTGACGACAAGCGGGCGGTGGATGAATGCAGATGGCAATGGATCGACAGGCGTGGAGGAATGGAGAGGAGGCCTATGTCTGAAGATGGACGTGTAGTCGAGGGCGGGTAATCGAATAGTATTGAATTTTTAGTTTATTATATTATGTAGATACCTGCGAAAATGTTGTTATCAAAACCCAAAAAAATCGACGAATTGAGCACCTTCCTTCTTTTTGCAGTCCTTTAAAAAGTCTGTTCAAATACAGACCGACGCAATGAGGGCTCTCGCGAGTCAAATGTCCGTTAGGATCGCTAGCACATCGCTAGTGACAAGTGAGGTCTAATATGTCAATTTCCACCAATCATACTTAAGTAGCTTGTCTCTCATTGGTGGAGAATGACATATAGACCTCACTCGACATTAGCGATCCTAGCGGATTTTTGACTCACAGTAACCCTCATTGCTTTACTCACACCTCAAAAGAACCCTTTACTTTTGGTTCCCTCGCCCCGCGGGAATTAACGCTGTATCTAATAATTTACCTCCTAACTTGATGATATGAATCATTTTCCTGCCGATATCGTCAAAGCGAGCGGCGGATGTCGCGCGAATGGCCGCCTGTAATAAATTCTGGCTTTATCTCGCTGACATTTATCGTAATTTAATTATAAAATGCCGCTATGCTTTACGCCAGGGTCCCACCAACCGGAGGGCGCCGTGCAGCAACAGGTATATGAATAGGAATGGGGGGGGGGGGGGGGCGGGGGTAGGTATAGGAATATTTGTATTGTATTGTTGTATTGTATATGTACAGTCAGCAGCAAAAATAGCTAAGCCACCAAAGCGGGCTCAATGCTCAAGCTCTTAGAGCTATAACAATAGAGCCGTGCTTAAATCATTGTGAAGGCTTCGGTTGCTTAGCTACTGTTGCTGCTGACTGTACTGTGCCGCGCTCGTAGCGTCATGCATGCAAGCATGTTAATTGCATAGTTTGTCATATTCAATTTTACTCTCAACATTTGTCTTGTTAATTTTTTTGAGGTCTAGATGGTTCTAGACCTTCGGAAAATAAAATGGTTCCGTGTGGGCATCTCTCTAATTACCTAAGTGGGCATGCTCGCTGCCTATTCGGTCGGTACATACTGTGTGAAGAGACGTGACATAAAAGATTTACGCATTCATTGGCATTATACCTAAACAAGTAATATTTAGAGTCTTAGTGTAAATTTCACGCAGACTCGCAGCAAACGTTTCGATCGCGTTCGCATTAACGTGTCAAATAATATGAGCCGCAAAGACGCTCCCGATTTGGCCATAGTAATCGAGACCAAACAAAAACAAAAATTACACTTCGAGGCTCAGGTCTTTCCAATTCTTTCTTACTGAAGAAGCTGTTTCTTACGGCATTCGCGTTGCCATTAGGTTGGAAAGAACCCGTCTAGACATCAATGGTATTCAGGTATCGCATACGAACTTGCTTATTTATTTAAATGAATTCACATTATCAATATGGGGGCAAAGCGCGGTCTTTAATGAGCTGGGGATTGTGTTTAGACGGTTTTACCGAGTTAGCTGAATTATACCTATTAGCTAAGATGAGCTTTGAATGTATTTTTATAATTGCTTTATTTTGCTGGCTTTTATGCAACCTGTTCTCTAGATTGAGTAATTCTTTGATGCTGCAACTGGATTTCTATTTTAACCCCCGACATAAAAGAGGGGAGTTATAAATTTAACTGACCAAGTATATAGATCCGTTTATGAGCTACCATGCCACAGACAGACGCACAGATACACGCGTCAAAATTATTACACGTACTTTTTGGGTCGAAGGTTGAAAGTGAATAAATAAGACGGCGTGGTACAGTCACCAGCAATAATATATGATTATGGACAGCGCTGCAAAAATATCTGAACACGGTAGAAGGCAAAAGTATATGACGACACTCGACGGCATAAAGATCTAATGGATTGCGGCCGGCATATATTTCGTTCTTGGTTTAGGGCATAAATATCGGACACTGAGTCGCTTAAAAATATCTGATACTATACAAAATACTATACTATATTCACTTTGGAAGCAAAAACATCAAATCACACGGACCGTATAAATATCTGTGCCCTAAGCACGACTTGTCGAATCCTGCGTTACGTTACGGTTATCGTATCGAGATCGAGAAATCTCATACTAAATGTTAGTTCCAAATACGCTCACGGGCGGGCGCTGTTCCAAACGTCATACAAACTCGTTATAGTTTACTATTCGATTTTACGTGACGCAGGATTCGACAAGTCGTGCTTAGGGTACTGACATGTTTTCGAGAAGCGTCAGATCGCTGCATTCAAATTAGATTCGTAATACTACTGAATTAAGTTCATATTTGCTGATTGATCACATATTTTTGATTTCGTCAAGTATCAAATATTTTTAAGCGACTCAGTGTCCGATACTTATGCCGTTACCCGAGAACGATATTAATGCCGGCCGCAACCCATCAGATCTTATTGCTGTCGAGTGTCGTTATATAATTTTGCATTCTACCATGATCAGATATTTTTGCAGTGCTGTCCATAATCATATATTATTGCTGGTGACTGTACCTATATATGTACATACGGAAAATACAATTTACCTTAACGAGGCCCTTCTGACAGTAGAGCGGAATTCAAAATACGTAACGTTCTTTTAAACGGCTATTCAAATTGTAAGTTAAAGCATAAATTTTGCCACTATTATACTGCCACCCTTTAAAAGGTGAACCATCACCATCAGAATATCATATATATATATATATATATATATACGTACGAGTATGATGTATTGTAAGTAAACGCGAAAGTTTGTGTGTATCGAAGTGAGGATGTTAGTTAGTCTTTCACGCAAAAACTTCGTAGCGGATTTTGATGAAATTTCAAAGTAATGTACCTAGCTTAATACCTTACAATAACACATAGGCTTCTTTCTATCCTAAAAAAAAATGCATGTTTTCCACGGGATAGCTATAAACGAACTCTATGCAGAGGAAGTCGCGGGCGACTGCTAGTTCCGTTCTGTATATACTTAATGGGTATAACGCGACTATTGCGCATGCGCATGCTTCGGTATTTCTTTGTCGCTTCATATTGTTTTGCATCCTCACCTGCCGATAACTTTTTCTTCGTTTATCGCCTAATGCCCATTCGAATCGATTACTAATGGAACTTTAAAGGTTAATGCCAACATTAATTAAGCCTTTAAGCTTTTAAACTCTATCTATATTGCATATATTATGTTAATTCTTCGATAACTTTTGACCAAAAAGTAGCTTCTGGGGACCTATTGTGCACGAGTTGTTAATAAACCGCAAAGCTGGATATCACTAAATTCGTAGGCAAAAAAATAACAAAAGAGGAACGGCATAATGCTTACAAAAAATACCTAAGCTTTAATAAATAAGTAGGTAGTTTGAATAGCCCGACGTTGCACCAGACAGGGAGTTGTCTAGAAAAGAGGCCTTTGCCCTGCAGTGGGACACTTCCACAGGTTAAAAAAAAAGAGTATGAAATAAACACCTACTAGAATTTACATCTTATTCAAATAATTGTAATCGAGAAAAGATAACGGGAAATAAAATGTAGGCATCGTTTTGCGCATCGCTCTAGTACTTTGCCGCACGAACACATAGTTACAAACCGCCTTCAAATACGTACATGGGTATGTGAATGCGATGATGAGACAAGGTTCCATCTCCGGGGTGCTGTCAGCGCCATTGTCACGCCGCTCCGAGCTTAAATTGTCCGCATGATGAACGTTTTGTATTTGTACATAAAATTTTACTAAGTATTTTTTTTGTGCCAGGGTTGTGTAAAGAATTATTTCAATATTCAGTTTATCTCAAATGTTGCATTTTTATGTAAATTTATCAGTCCAGGCGATCGATAAATGGTGTGGTGACAGCGCGCTCATTGGCGCAGGAATTACCCACCAAACCAAGGATAACTTTCAACTAAGTATGTACTAACTACTTCGAATCCAACACTACTTACCTAAATGGAAAACATTATTTCGTATATTTTTTTATGTTTTACTGCAGTAATAAAATAATTTTAATTTAGCTAAAGTATATACGAGTCTTGGCTAGAAAAACAACTATAGGCAGAAGCTGAGCTCAGTATCTTATTACGAGTCATCATCATCATCAGCCTATTTACGTTCCACTGCTGGGCACAGGCCTATTACGACTATTTAGACAATTTCGCATTAGTAAATAAATATAAATAAAAAAATAATAATAAATATCATGGGACAATTTGACACCAATTGACCTAGTCGCAAACCAGGCAAAGCCTGTACTATGGGTACCAGACAACGGATAAACATACATATATAGATAAATACATACTTATATACATATTCATATTAAACACCCAAGACACGAGAACAAAAATTCGTATTCATCATACAAACATCTGCCCCGACCGGGATTTGAACCCGGGACCTCAAGCTTCATAGTCAGGGTCTCTAACCACTAGGCTATTCGGCCGTCGTAATATGTTAAACCTTATAAGCTTAGTAGTTTGACCTATCGCCTCTGAAGCAGAGGGTCGAGTCGAGGGTTCAAACCCCGACTCGCACCTCTGAGTTTTCCGGAATTTATGTGCGAAATTACATTTGTAATTTGTCTTGAGCTTTTCGGTGAAGGAAAACATCGTGAGGAAACCTGCACACACCTGGGAAGCAATTCAATGGTGTATGTGTGAAGTTCCCAATCCGCACTGGGCCCGCGTGGGAACTATAGCCCAAGCCCTCTCATTCTGAGAGGAGGCCTGTGCCCAGCAGTGGGACGTAAATAGGCTGATGATGATGATGATGATATATGTTAAAACTTACATAGCAACAACCAACAACCCTGACTCTACCTTCTCTCACAAAGCAAGCCGCGCGGCTGACTTTGTCCTGTCACTGCGCAGCCGAGTGACTCGGTCTGCGCGCGCGCCGCGAACCACCAGCTGCGCGAGTTTGACTTGTAATAAATAAGCCAAATAAAATATATGAAATTGCGGAGGTACTTGAAATTGCAATGGCATCTGAAATTACTTTAGATGAAGGTTGATAGCTGTGTGTAATCTCATCTTGAGAAGCAGGTGAAGTAAGCAAAGTAAAATGTATTGCCTTGTTGGTAAATCCCTCAAATAGTTTATCAGTTGATCAATAAGTTCAGGATGAGGATTAGGATCTTACTTTTCCCAATAAGTAAGTAAGTACCTATTTTTTTTTTTTTTTTTTTTGGACTTGTTCTGGATACTGCACCTCCTTATAATGAGGTTTTATATGTGGAAGTTGAACCCTGACCGCTTAGCAGTCAACAACAAAAAGTAAACCTTGACTCTACCAAGTGACATGGTATGGCAAATTCGTAGTAGCCATTTAAAGAAGTTACTTTCACAGAATTCCATCAAAATATTCGAAAATATCCTGCAGCCAACAATTATATTAATTAGAACCCAAAGAACGTATCAAAAATCCGCCGACAGTCTCCAGTAAAATTACGGTCGCCATCAAAATGTCACCTAGCGACAAAAACCATTGCTATGGTCTATTAGCTGGAAATTTGGGGCTCGGAATGACAATGTCGCCCACAAAAACACTCCGGCGCACCAAATTACACATCGGACACATCACGGGATGTCCCTCAGTCGCACGACACGGTTAAGATTTTGTCTTCAAAAAATCGTGTTCGTTTTCGAAGGTATCTTTAGTTCGACAATCATATACAATGTTAAACTACAACTAGTTATCTGGATTAGATAGGCCGTACTTTTGAGTCTTTTAGATCCTAATAAAGTATTGTTGTGATTCTGAAATGCTGTTGCAGAGTAAATTCATCAGCAATTTGCAATGAATCAAATGAAAAATTTGCAAAGTCGGTAAAAATTTAGACCTTCAAATAGAGACCCCTACCCCAAAGGTCGAGATCGTCTCGTGTAGTGTAAACATCTCAACGGCTCTCCGTCGAAGGGCTAATTATTTTTTAGTGGCGCCAAATCTCAGCCTGATGACACATAATAATGATAAAGCATCCGCCATCGCGTGGGATCACTATGTGGTAACAACCGCTATTATTTAAATGGACGCCATTTAAATACCTAGTCTAATCTTTTCGGCGAACGGTTGGGAGTTGCGTGCTCGAAATTTCATCAAAATTCATAGTTAGATAGTTCCGAGGAATATGCTGGTGGTAAGAAGTTAAGTATCCACAGCTTCCGTCCATCTCATATCTTTAATTTTTACATAGGTACGTACCGTATACTAAACTTTCGGTTCACACGGTAATCTCCACTACCTATAAATATAATTACCTAGAATTCATTACGCACTACCTTTCAAAAAATATTATTTTCATGAATGGTTTAAATTAAAACCGCATCAAAATCCGTGTGGTAGTTTTTGAGTTTATTGCTTTCAGACAGACAGACGCGGCGGGGACTTCCATATGTACCTAAGTACCTAACGAAGAATGACAGAGGGTCGAGCACGACTTTACGAAAGCTGCGTAAAGTTACGGTTATCGTATCGAGATCGAGAAAACTCATACAAAATTTTAGTGCAAAATACGCTCACGGGCGGGCGCTGTTCCAAACGTCATACAAACTCGACAACGTTTACTATTCGATTTTATGTTACGCAGCATTCGTAAAGTCGTGCTCGACCCTCAGATAGAGCTCACTCGATACTAGCGATTCTAGCCGATTTTTGACCCGCTAATCGCCCTCATTAATAATCGTAGACTTGTATCAAACTAGATACTAAAGCCAATAGAATATTAAGTAGCTCTGGTAAAATAATACAGTCATAATCTTAAGTATAAATAACCGACTCAGCATAAACTTATAATGAGTAGGTACGTTACATTGTAGTAATCCCATACATTGCATACATTGTATTTGTAACGGGACACTTTCTCAAGGTATTCTCGGACTAATCTAATTAGCAACTTGGTCGTTTGTAACCCAGTAATTTAGCTCTCACAGTGTTAAAATTCCTACAATCAGTCGACATAATAATATGGCAGACCTCTGCTTTGCGTGTTTTAGTACCGCATGTTCAAGCTGTTTTCATGGTGCGCTTTGAAAATAAACAGAAAAACCGGCCAAGTGCGAGTCGGACTCGCGCACGAGGATTCCGTAGAAAGATTTTAACGCTTTTCCCCAGTGTTTTAAGAAGTCAAGTGTTACCAGAGCCCTGCTCCTAAGCAAAATGTAATGTGGGGTCAACGTATATTGGTCTGCGAAATCTACAGACATACATAAACATTTAAGATTTTGAGACTTTTCGGAGTGGTTGTGCTAAGTATAAGAGCTACTTTCATCTTACCTTTAACCTTTAGGTTTTTGGAAATCGGCAATTTGTACGGAAATATCCTTTTTAATTACTGTGTCTTTTGATTGCGTTGACTTAGAAGGTTGATTTTTCACAGCTTCAAGGGACCGCAGGCTTGAGTATTTGATATTAATTTCAGCATGCTACCTCCACGCGTTCCAGAGAAAAAGGGTCTTGACAGACATACAGACAGACAGACGGACAACAAAGTGAACCTATAAGGGTTCCGTTTTTTCCTTTTGAAGTACGGAACCCTAAAAACCGGGCAAGGGCATGTCGGGCCATGCCTAGTGTAGGGTTCCGTAACCGTCACTACAAAGAAATGCAGTGCCGATGAAAAGAGCGTACCTATCCTCATAGCATTTACGCCCTTTTTGTTGAGAAGCAAACGTAAGCCTAATAGCGTTTAAAAAAAAACGCAGTTATTCAGCAATAACTCAAAAACGGTAAATAGGATCATATGGAAAACAGTTTTCATATTTTTTGAACCTACGGGTTAGAAGATAAGGGGGAGGGGGCACAATTTATGCAACTTTCGGAGCGATTATTTACGAAAATGTTCGCTTAATCAAAAAAATTGCTTAGGAACCTTAATTTTTTTTAAAAGAGCTGTTGAGTGCCACACGTTGATGTTTGCAATTTTTTTTTTCAACTTTTGATGTATGGAGTGCCCCCGCTAGAAAATATTTATTTTTGTTATTTAGCTATAAAACTACGGTAGCGGCTTCTACAACACACCGATACTCCAAATTTCATCAATATATTATACCTCTTATAGTTTTCGGGCAAAATGCCTGTGACATACGGACGGACATGATGAAACTAAGTATAAGGGTTCCGTTTTTGCCATTTTGGCTACGGAACCCTAAAAGAGCTCTTCTAGGTTACTTTATTGACGGCTACAATAATGAAAGCTTTAATACTAAGGACTTGTTTCTCCACTTGCTGTTAAGTTCTTGATAGTTAGCTGACAGATAGGTATAAATGCTCCTGACATTTTCTGCGTTTCATTCACTAGTGAAACCTGCCAGTTAGAGTAATCAGGCACTGATGGAATATCTAGTGTATAGGCTATCAGGAACTTTATCGGTAAGTTGTGAAACAGGTCATAAGAAACTTTTTAAAGTAATATTTGAAATTCGAGCTCATACAGGTTATGGCTTTTAAGGTTAATCGGTTAAGGTCGGGTCTGGGTAAAGGTCTGTGGGTAAAAATGTCACACCAGGAATATGAAATTTACTAAACTTGATCACTTACTTTGACGACTTGTTGTGCAATGTAACTTTAAAGGATTATTATTCGTATAAATGAAGTTCCTCTCGAAGGAAATACTACGGATAATTTATTTTAAATGGGCTAAACCTGCAATGAACTGCTCTGGAACTCGAAAATATCCCCTTGATGAGACTTTTGACAGGAAATGTTGGTCATCGACATACAGTGAATTATTTTCGGCCGCAAATTCACGTTTTCCTGGACAAATTGTAAATGATATTAACTATCTCTATATATCTTCCGTTCGAGTCACGTCAAATTAAATAAAAACCTTTACCTACCCAATTTCCGCAAAGAATCCCCAATTTAGCCGCCACCTCCAAACAGAGCGATCCCAGATCAAGACGTTATTTCAACCTATCCCGAATGCCAATGCGAAGATATTAAAAGGCAATATCTCTTGCAGCCGCATTAATTTCCCTCACGGGAGCTCTAATGACTGGTAATTACGGCGGCTGTAATGGACGCCGTAATGGCGGCCGCCACAAAGCTCGATGCCTCCATTTTGTTTTTGTTTTTTTTACTTTTTTGTGGCGATGGCGGTGTGGCGGTGTCTCGGTGGCGCGCTCCATTTTGCTCTAGAGCTTAGGATTTTAGGATGTATGGAAAATGAAAGAAAGAAAGAAAGAAAGAAAACTTTTATTCGTGACATTAATAAGAGATAACAAGGACAAAAGACACAGAATAAAGATTGTCACGAACTGGTCCCAACTCAGCGTGATGCTGGCCTTGCAGCCAGCGCTGGTCTTCCGTTGGAACCACCAGGTGATCTAGTACATCATACAAAATGTGAGGCCGACATTATATTACTACAGTAATTTATACACAAAAGGAATATAAAACAAATATACAAAGAAAAGATTACAAACGAACCTCTAGAACACAAAATGTAGAAAATTAAAAGTCTGATCAAAAATCATGGCCTCAGTCAAAGACAAGACCGCGCGGACCAAGTTCCTTTACCTTTTCCGAAATCAATCAAATAATGAAAGTGAGAAATATATATATAGGTATAAGTAGGATATATGAATAAATTCGCATCAACTGACAAAGAAAATCGCAATATTACATTTACTCACATACGATCACAAAGCAATCATTGTTTTGTTACCACAGCCATCTGTGTCAAACCGCACCAATGCAAAGCATGCGTTAATCTCCTTCCTGATTGACAACTGGCAGGAAAGAAAATAGATTAATGAACAAACAAAATAATATGGTGGAAACAACGTATTAATTGTGCAGCATGAAAAGTTTACTACATTGCAAGATGAGATGGGAATGTGTAACAAAACCGATAAAGCAATCGAAAAACAAAGAAATTTGCAGAACATGCGACGGAAAGACACAACATATGAGGGAGAAAATATGAATTAATAGGTATATTAATTTCTTCTCAGTTCACAAACAATTTTACACAATTGCAGAATACCTAGTTAAATAAAAAAATGTACTATCGTTTTTGTTAACGGTATTTAACCAAACGTCATTTTAGGTAATTCCGTTTTACGACAAGAATGGAGGCTTCTTATTCCCAGCCCCAATGGGAACGCACCAGCTCGTGATGTTCCCCACATAATCCGCCGATGATTTTGATATTTTTTTGTGGTACAATTTGATTACGGTGTGCGGTTGATTGCGGGCGAGCTAGCATTAGTGCGCCGCGCGTTGTTTGTAACTCAACGTGTCGAATAAATCTTACAAATTTCGGTAATTTTGAGGTTTGAAGAGGTTTACTTCATGCAAGTCACTTGCTCAATATGTACAAGGTCAAATGATGAGGACTTCACCAGGTTTTGAGACAGCTAAATTTTTAGCTTAATTGTGAATACTAGGGAAAACCTAATATCTATTTAACGGGTCTACCTACATCTCCAGTAAATATGATATTGCCGTTTTCAGAACCATTTACTACATTGGTGGCAATTTCATAGTGTAGAGTCTCAACATCTACACTTTTCTGTGTTTGATTTTAGCGCATGCTCATAATGCAATGCATGCAAGACTAAAATGAATTATCGCTTGCTTTACGCAGCGACATCGCATAGAGCTGTGATAGCCTGAAGTGCCCCGCCGCTATGAAGTCAATCCTGTGACACATTACACAGCAACAATCAGAACCTTCGTAGCTGTGTGTTTGATGCAGAGGAAGCAGAGGGTCGTGGGTTCGAAGCCTCGGGTCGCACCACTGCACACTGTTGATATTGTACGGAACGTAAGTGCGAAATTAAATTTGTAATTTATCACGAGCTCTTCGGTAAAGGAAAACGTCGTGAGGAAACCTGCACTGCACATCCCTGCGAAGCAATTCAATGGTATGTGTGAAGTTTCCATTCCGCACTGGGCTGACGTGGAAACTATAGCCCAAACCCTCTCATTCTGAGAGGAAGCCTGTAACGTATAAAAGGCTGATGATGATCGTATAGAGTGCGTCTACGGAATATAGGGTTTGATAGATTAAAACAAATATGATTTGTCTTAAATTCCATTTTTGATTTGAAGACCAATAAAATATCATAATAATTATAATAATAATAAAAATACGAATGATCTCGTGACCGCACATCATCACAAAACTTTGATTGAAGCTTCGTCCCACAAGTTTCTATTAAAGTACGGGCAAAAACTTCAATAAGCTAGAAATATTTAAACAGATATCGATATTAACGCTGAGAGATTTTTTATTGGATAAAAAATGGCTGACGTCACTGTTCCGGCGCACGATTCGTTTTGGGCCACAGATGTTTTGTTTTAAATACTGGAAGGCACCATGACTCTACATTTTAAAAATCTTAGAGTGCAATGGAGTCATCCTATATATGGTCCGTTGACAGACTAAGTGACTACTTAAATATAATATAGGTACCTACTTAGGTAAATATTTTCTTCTTAAGTAAGTACTTAGTTCTATTGTTTTTGGCTCTATATTCCATCGGATTACGGGGCCTTTAAGGCAGTGTAATATTAGATTAAAATAGAATACCAGGGCGGCTAGCACGCGCGCTATTTTGTCGCTTGTCGCTCAGTGCGTCCTTTACTGATTACATCAATATGAAAGGGACGCACAGCGCGACAAGCGACAAAATGGCGCGCCGTGCTACATGTGCAGGTATCGAAGCGCCGGTTTTGTGTAAACGCCATCTAGTGAACCTTATATTTCGAAGCTACGCAAGTTAGTATGAAGATTGGCAGTCTTTATATTACTTTACTTGTCTCTGCTTCATCTTCATCATCATCATCAGCCTATTTACGTCCCACTGCTGGGCACAGGCCTCCTCTCAGAATGAGAGGGCTTAATTGGGCTATAGCTCCCACGCGGGCCCAGTGCGGATTAGGAACTTCACACACACCATTGAATTGCTTCGCAGGAGTGTGCAGGTTTCCTCACGATGTTTTCCTTCACCGGAAAGCTCATGATAAATTACAAATGTAATTTCGCACATAAATTCGGAAAAACTCAGAGGTGCGAGCCGGGGTTTGAACCCTCGACCCTCTGCTTCAGAGGTGATAGGTTAAACCACTAGGCTGTCTCTGCTTGTCACCAAGGACGATAAAACCAAGAGGACTGCCAATGGCTATATAATGTCGCGTTCCTGTAAAATAATGAGCCTGCCGTAGCTAGTTTCACTATAGAGAGATCTCTGTACCATTATCTTTGTATGACATTTAGACCTCTGGCTAACACAATAGCGCCATCTATGAACTGAAAGAAAAATCTAATTTAGATGGCGCTATTGTGTTAGCCAGAGGTCTAAATGTCATACCAAATGAATGATACAGAGACCCCTCCGTAGTAAAACTAGCTACAGCAGGCTTATTATTTCATAGGAACGCGACATCGTATAGACACTGGCAGTCCTCTTGGTTTTATGGTCCTTGTTGTCACTAAGTAAATTAATATTTGGCCGCATCTAGTCCCGGTAATAATCCGTGCGCGCGCGCATCCAAAAGGAACAAAACGCGGACATTCATTAGCCGTCATTGAAAGCTCACTCGCCCGATTTTATTTCTCTCTTAATAGTTTTGTTTTACAATCTTGTAATTATTCGTGGCCGGCTTTATTCCCGCGTCGATAGACATCAAAGTGGTAAAAGGAATGCTATTAATTAAGATTATTATTATCTTTCATAGTCGGTTGTGGGCATGTGAGGATAAAAGGGTGAGTAAGACTGTGGTTTCGATCTTGGGTAAAACCATTGTAGATTCATTATAAATAGGTGCCCGCAAGCCGTGATGGCCAAGTGGTTTGACCTTTCGCCTCTGAAGCAGAGGGTCGAGGGTTCAAACCCCGGCTCGCACCTCCGAGTTTTTCGGAATTTATGTGCGAAATTACATTTGTAATTGATCATGAGCTTTTCGGTGAAGGAAAACATCGTGAGGAAACCTGCACACTCCTGCGAAGCAATTCAATGGTATGTGCGAAGTTCCCAATCCGCACTGGGCTCTCGTGGGAACTATAGGCCAAACCCTCTCATTCTGAGAGGAGGCCTGTGCCCAGCAGTGGGACGTAAATAGGCTGAGGATGATGATGATGAGGTGCCCACAATGATATTTCATATAAACAGGAAGTACCTACTACTGAATGTTACTATACCGCGCCCGAGTTGAAGGTTCATAAAGGACCCAAATGACCACTGTTTCTGATACCTGATAGTTCTATTTTTTTTGTCACTATAAACTGACCAGTGATTGACCCCTATCTCACTTGATGGAAGGTGCAGATGAGGCCTAAGGTGTAACTCATTGGTTCAGTAACAGCCTATTCACTCTAGCCTTGAAGAGCCCTAGATTCTTTAGCAGTTCGCATTAGAAAGGATGAAGCAAACCGTCTCGTGCGGGCGAACGGAATGTCAACAACGTATGGGTGAAGACGCTCCCCCCGCCTGGAAGTTCACTTCAAACAACTACGAAATTGACGTGACGACCAACTACATACAAACGGTTCTTTTTTTTTAAATGCAATATAAGTATACATACACTTACAATCTCTTCTTACTCTGTAACATCATTAATAAGGGGTAGGTAAACCTTGAGTTTAAGTCTTCAACCTTTCGCCGAAACACTCAAAGAGTTTTATTAAAGTTTAAACACTACCTCAGGCTATCTTTCACACTCTTGCAATATTTCTAAAGAAGTTTACTTTTAGAGTGCAGTCTAGGAGTCTAACAACTCTCGAACAACGTAGAAGGGACTTTTTAATGGACGATTAAATGCAAATGAGAGCGGTCTAAGACTAACGAAGCGGGCAGCTATCGCGATAACTTAGTTAGCAAATGAACTAGACCCGACTAGAATCTAAACGGGTGTTTGTACAGTCGTTACTAATAGAGTGAAAGGTACATTCACATTTATTACAGGTTAGTTGTTCGGATAATTAAGTACCTATAGTTATATAAGACGTTAGAAGATATCTTCTAGTTCTTTTCAGCATGTATTTGTTCACTGTTGGACGTATGCCTTTGATGGGCTCTCCAATCTTGCCGGCTGGATGTTTTCCGGGTCCAGGTCGGCCCGGCAGCCCTCTTAATAGCGTCCGACCACGCCTCTACTTCCTGTTCGTGGTCTCCAATGCAGGACTCTTTGGTTCCATCTACCATCATCTCTACGGCACACATGCGCCGCCTATTGCCATTTAAGCCTGGCAACCTGGATCCCGACATCGGTTACTTTGGTGCGTTGCCGAATGTCTACGTTTCTAATTAGAAGATATCGGTGTCGCTAATGTAAGTTCTGACACAAGAAAACGTTTCGAATGCGTTCGTGTTAACGTCTCAATAACTAATTATTCTATAGCATTTGAAGTATTTTTAACGCACGAAGCAGATAAGACTAAGCTTTAACGCAAACGCGTAAAGGACGTTTGTTGCGACGTGAAGTTTACACTAAGGGCTGATCTGTATCTACCTAAATGTTCATGCCGTTTTGCAAGCATGCAAACCGGTGCTTCTAAGATTTAATTAGTATGATGCGAGGTACTACTTCCACCCCTGCCTATGGTAACACTGGAACAGCAACTGCAAGTATTGTTCACACATATATCTCCTACAGCTAGTGAGTGGCATAGCTGACTCTGTAGGGGTAGGGGTTATAGTAAGATTTCAAATTCGCAGAAGCTATGAGTACTGTTGCTTAGATCATATTTTATCCTTAACCTGTAATTGTTTAATCTACCTACTCAATAACAACTAACATTTAAAACTTGAAATAATTTTAAAAGCTAAGTACACCAAGGGCTCGAAGATCTGGTTCACGATAGCGCGTTACAAAGTTTATACATTAACGATAATTTTAATTTAAAAAATACGAAGCACTGCAGTTTTATCGAAATATTCAGAGCGCTGTCCACGACTAATAAAGTAGACGTTTTTATCGACAGGACAGCGGCGGAATAAAAGCACTATCTTATCTCCATTTAACTCAAATGTCTTCCATTTAAATTATCGCTGACCCGAACTGCGTTTTTTCTCATTAAAACTTTTATGACGTGGGTATTAAGTATTAAGTTTTGCGTGACTTTTGTTCACTTCTGTCTGGATTCTTGGAGACAAAAGTACGATTTCAGGGTTCAAGTTAAATTTCATAGAACATTGTTCGACTTCTTGTAAATACGATGCGTCGATCGCATTATGTAGTGAAACCATAAAATTAAAGAATTTGATTGCTTCAAAAATTGGTTATCGGTCTCCGAGTTTCGATGCCATCGTTCTAAAGCGTTATACCTATGTCTGTCCTATTTTTTAACCGACTTCAAAAAAGAAGGAGGTTCTACGTTCCACTGTATGTATTATTCTTTTTTTATGTATGTACATCGATTACTCCGTCAATTGTGAACCGATTTTCAAAATTCTTTTTTTATTCGAAAGGGTATACTCCTGAGGTGGTCCCATTGTCACCAAGTCATGATCTGATGAAGGGATCCCAGGAAAATCGAGGGCAACCCTCAAATTTTATAGGCACGTATTATGTGTTTCATATATTTTCTAAGGCTATTCAAGTATTTGCGTCTGGTAGTCATCATCTTATGTTGATGAGCTGATGATGGAAGGTACAACTCCTTAACGGTTAGGAGTTGGAGGATAATTCTGAAAATGTTAAATCATTATTCGAAAGGGTATACTTCTGAGGTGGTACCATTGTCACCAAGTCATGATCTGGTGATGGAATCCCCGGGAAATCGAGGGCAACCCTCAAATTTTATAGGCACGTATTATGTGTTTCATATATTTTCTAAAGCTATTCAAGTATTTGCGTCTGGTAGTCATCAACTCATGTTGATGAGCTGATGATGGAAGGTACAACTCCTTAACGGTTAGGAGTTGGAGGATAATTCTGAAAATGTTAAATCAACGTAAAATTGTGAAATAAAAATCTTTTAACAAAAAAGTAAAGCCACCTTCAAAAAAACCTTAAAAAAAAAACGTGAAATAATCCTCTAAAATTATAATAAATATATGTATATATGTATATATATATTCTCCTTGGCCGATTCCGGCCACGGCGACTGTTTCAGCACCGCTGCTGGTGACGTTCGTGTGCTCTTGTGTGACTCACATAGCCAATTTTGTTAGTAAAGGTCCGCCTGCATAGTGGACACGTGAGCACGCCATTCAAGTAGTTATAGCTGATTGCCGCAGGTGGTCGGGCTTTCAGCTCATCCCGTCTGACGTCCAACTTGGTACATCGACGGGATTCAAACTTTGAGGTCTCTTTTTTCACTAAAGACCTCCATTTTGTCCGATTGGCTGCCCGCTTTTCCCACTGTGTAGGTTCCATATTCAGGCTCTTCATATGGCGCTTAAGCACATCTTTGTACCTGAGGAGTTGTCTTCCATGCTTTCGCTTGCCCTCCTCAAGCTCCGAATAAAAGACGTGCTTAGCCACACGACCCTCTGCCATCCTTGAAACGTGTCCGCCCCAACGAAGTTGACGTCGCATGAGGTCTACCTCAATCCCACTTACTTTGGCCCTCCGCAAATCTTCGGTGTTCCGTACGCGGTCGGACCAGCTA
The DNA here is from genome assembly GCA_963691665.1 of Clepsis dumicolana. Taxonomy (NCBI): domain Eukaryota; kingdom Metazoa; phylum Arthropoda; class Insecta; order Lepidoptera; family Tortricidae; genus Clepsis; species Clepsis dumicolana. Next base: position 12,936,744 of record OY829519.1, read on the forward strand.
ATGTTTAAGATTTTACGGAGGCATTTTAAGTGGAATCGATCTAGAGTGCGAATATGGCGATGATAAACGGTCCACGTCTCAGATGAGTACAGAACGTTGGGAAGCACGACAGCCATATAAATCGCTATCTTTGTGGCCAGCTTCAAATCATGGGAACGAAAAACCTTGGTATCCAGCCTTCGGAAAGCTGCAGCAGCGGCTCCGATCCTGCTGTTGATCTCGGCATCAAGGTCGCACGTGGGTGATACGGTGCTCCCCAGATAACGAAACCTGTCGACCTGCTTTAACACGTCCTCACCGAGTTTGACAGTTAGTGTCTCCCGACCATGAATGTCTAAGGACATTACTTCCGTCTTCTTGACACTAATTTTTAAGCCAAACTTACGGCAAGACTCGTGAAAACTGGACACAAGCTGTTGCAGGTCACCTGGGGTCTCCGCAAGAAAACATAAGTCATTCGCGTACATGATTTCAGTAATCAGTTCGTGTGACACTTTAGTTTTCGCTTTGAACCTAGCCAAATTAAAGAGACTGCCGTCGGTGCGAAAACGGATGCGAATGCCTTTCGGGGAGTTGTGTAGAACCTCACGAACAGCGACTGCAAAGTACAAGGCGAAGAGTGTGGGCGCCAAGACGCACCCTTGCTTTACCCCACAAGTAACGGGGAAGAAGCTTGACTCATCACCATCAACAGCCACGCAGCACTCCATGTCATCGTGCAGCAGTCTTATAAGTCGCACAAATTTCTCCGTGCATCCTAATTTACTCAGCACCATCCACAGGGCTTTGCGAGGCACAAGAGAATAAGGTCAGAGACTGTATCTCTGCTTAATTGACCTTCAGACGGCGTTTGACATAATAAATAACATAAATTAAAATGCATTTATTTCGGACAACAGAAACTAAAACCTAAAGTTTTATGGCCTAGCACTAACTAGCAGAAATATGAAGTCGGTGCTTCATTCAAAGAATATTCCGCTCGCACCGCACCGACTTCATATTTCTGCTAGTTAGTGCTAAGCCATAAAACTTTAGGCTTTAGTTTCTGTTGTCCGAAATAAATGCATTTTATTTTATTTTGTTTACTATTATTTTAGAGGATTATTTTACGTTTTTTTTCTAAGATTTTTTTTGAAGGCGGTTTTATTGAGTCCACCATATGCTTGCTTTTGTCGAAGGCATAAGTATAGTTGGCGTGTGCGAAGGGGTTGACTGCTATATGTATACATTCGCAACAAACGCTACTTAATTTACTAAGACCTGGAATAATATCCCAGCAAGTACAAATAAAGTAATAACGCGCATCCAAAGCATAATTTCCAGGAAGGTCATCACGTTTTTTCCCGTGGCTCGAACACACCTCGAACAGCAATCTGCTTTCGGCGGCGTGTGTCGAATCGATTCGGCCGGCGTCGGCGCGGCTTAACTAATCGACGACCGGACCTGGCTTTTTATTACTGTGTGTGCTGAGATTGTCTTGGTCATTGCGAGTTGATGAAAGGAAGAATAAAATATCTTGAGATTCTTGGGTAATCTTAGTGTTTTATTCGGATTAGAATAAGTCAAACATCACGTGTTGGGCAGAAAAGGCTTTATTCACTAATGAACATATTTGATTTTGAAAAATTACTTATACATGTATATTCTGCAGACACATGTGCCTACAGTTTAATTGAGAGTTGGGGTAAATATTGCGGAAGGAAAGAGCAAAGTCAGTAGGTACGCGTTTGACCTGAAGGTAGGTACTTACACCGGTGCGATCTTCCAGTACCTCCTCTTACCCCAGGCCCATATTACACCAACATTATAAATGTCAGTTTATATGACGATTCAGTGTGAATGGCTGACTTGAAGAGTAGGTACCTACCTATTTTGTAGTAGGTAGGTCACAGTCGTAAAAAAACTAACATTTCAATCCGATGACGTCGAAATAGTTACGCAATAGGGCCTCAGGTCTCCATTGTTATCCATACAAAACATGTGAAAATAACCACAAGACATAAATACCTGGTCTGCGTATTAAATGACAGTCGTAAACATATACACCTTACACGTAACATTAACCGCACTAAGGAAATAATATAAAACCGGAAACCTTGTTAAAACACAATAATAGTTTTGCAATATCGCCTGCTAACTGGCCATTTTTGAAGTGCATATAACTTCACTTTCACTTAGCAATAAATAACGTTATGTAACAGATCGTTAACAATATAACGGCTGTTACATATGAAACATGTGTAATAATTATAACAGTTACCTACAGTGAACGGTCCAATTGGCAAATCTCTATTGCCAATTATGCCGTACATAAACGTAATTACAGATTGATTAATCGGTCAATCGCACAGCAAATATTATTGACCAATAGTCGTTATAATCGCTTCGCAGCAATTCGCTTGCTTGAATGGGGATTGTGGTCGAGACGTGGTCAAACCAGCAATTTTTTTTGAAATGGTAAAACGATCGCTCAGTAACTCAGTATGAATAAGTTTGTATCGATTACTCAACTATGACATCATGATTTAGATCAAACTGTTTCCTTTAATCAGTTTTTGTTAAATTAAAAATTTATTTAATTGCAGTAATTCGTGAGGCCTCGGTTTTTTACCCATATTTTCGAAAGCTTGATTCAGTAGTACCTATTGTAAAATAATGATTATTATTTTGACATCAGTTACCAACCCAATCCTATCCTAGTTGGAGGTCGGACAGCAGCATATTCCTTTGACGTAGAGTTATATCGTACTTAGTTTAAATTTCAGCAGTTTATCTGACAGTTTACAACATACTAACGGCGGTGGCGATGGTTCTACGGAAGTTATGAGTTGATCATATTTCAGACACCTTCACTGATCTATAAAATTCTTTCTCAACTTAGGCCGCCACGTAGAGCCACACTTGAGCCAGCTCACCATCTCCTCCCCAAGGCATTAGCTGATTTAGCTAATTTCCAGTTAGAAAAACAACACACAAAGCAAGAAAAGTATTAAACACCGGCTTTTGTCTCGTGTTGATTAGAACCGCTTTTGTCCAAGCTCGTGGCTTTAATCTGCCCGGCCTCTATCGGGCAGCCGGTCCTCCCACGCGGACTTAATTGAAACCAATTAAACACTGCCCGCCGATAAATAAAAGATAGCGTACGTACTACTTTGATTTTTGTTCTGTGTCTAAATGTTTATGCGTGAGTACAAGGGGGATTAAGGGATGGAGAGGTCTCGCAGGGGACAGTTGGTTCGCGAGAATCAGTAGATTGAAAAGCTATTCGAAAACCGAAAAACTGTAATGAATTTGAAATACGAGTTGAGAACTCGTAGTTTCAAGTCAGATATTTTCACAGGTGTGATTTTTAAAATCGGGCGCCAATGAATTCTCAAGGAACTACGATAATCTAACTTATACTATAACTATTAACGCTTGCGCATCTAATGCTGAAGTATTAGTATCTCATATCTTCTTCCATAAAATTCAACCCATATTGCCAACAAATTGACAGTGCCATAATTTTCAAAATACGTGGTTGATTCCTGGACCTTTTTGAACAACGTCGTTGATTCAAAAAAAATCAAAATTCAAAATGTTATTCAGCAAATAGGCAGTTAAATGCTCTTTTACACGTAATTTTTTTTGAGTCTACCAGCGCTTTCGGATAGACCATGATTGCCAAGAAGAATGCGCCGCAAGAAACTTGGCACAAAGTATTTTTTTCTAAAAACAAGTTACATTAGCTCTTACAATACGTAACCACAGACAAATTACACAAAGAAACCTCACTCTGTCATTAAAAGATTAAGAGAGAAAAAAAAAAATACCGCATTTTAGAAACAAGTGTAAAAACTAATTATTAGAATAGCAAAACCAGAACACTACTTTACTTGGCACGTTTTAATTGAGCAGGAGATGTATAGGATCTCCAGGTCAAATATCTGTGAAAATTTAAATTACAAAGGGATGTATGTATTGACTAGTGACCAAAGAAGTTACCAATAAAACTTACAGCTATTTTGCTTCGAATAAGTCAATTTTTCAGTTCTGTAAATTTTTAATTCTGACACAACACACAATAGTCTCTTCATACTTTCATATTGATCACATTTTTAATCCGTAAAAAAAAATTCCTCAACTTTCAATTCATTTATTATTATGCAAATAGATTCGAAACTATGAATAAAGATGATTTATAGCAAAACCTCGCTTTATATTTTGACACCTTGCTATTAATGAACGTGGGCCGGACCTGCTCCTCCGGTTTATTGCTATACTTCTTGTTTATTATTTCGAATCGATCAATGAGAAGCTCGTAAATAAACATTATTTTTGACGTTAAGTGTCTTTATTTCTGTAAATTCGGTTTAAATCGTTGCCGCCAAAAATTTATAGAGTTTTACTCGTAGATTGTGATTGCGACTCTACATTTTATGATGGCCTCGAGTTAGTGAATTGTGTTTCTTTTTCTTCTGGAAAGGACAAAAATGCGGATCGTTCACACGACACAACTTTGTTAACCATTTTACTCGAATATTAAAGGAAACACGTCAAAAAACATAGAACTCTATCGCAGTGCCATGTTCTCTATTACACTTGTGCATTTCCAAGTAACTGTCAAAACAAACCCTATTATTGCTACCTATTTAATCCACAATTATTCACAGTATACGTTCAAAACTGAGATCTCAAGCCAAACCCTGATTATCGCTGCAACATAATTAAAACCGAAACAAAAACGCTCGCCAGAACCATCCGAAGGATCCCCACATTCTCATACAGTTCCCACACAGCCCAACATAACATGACCTATGCAGAAAGCTCATAATTTATGAATTCGCCTTTAAATATGAAGGCCGGGTTATACTGGTGGCGGCAAGCGACTTACAATTGAACGCAATTAAGCTATCATTAAATGGTTTTTCTCGTAGGGCGCAATTTGTCACGCACGCTGCGCCCGCGCCGGGGGCGGGAGAGGGGGGATTAATTAAGTACGGCTTGTATAAGGCTAAGTATTTGTTGCGGACCATTTTGATGCGCTGATCCTTTGAGAGCGTCGGGTCAATTATGGGGGAGATTTATTACAGCTGTGTAGGGTTTAGACTCTAAGTGTAACTAGACTTCCTGAGAATTATAAGTACTAGGTGGTCTTTGTATCGTAATATGAGGATGTGTGGGATAGTTACATGAGTATACGACTAAATGTACTTAGTGATCTTTTTATGACTTCTACGTACTTATTGCTCACTTCGCCATTTACACAAAGCTTTACTAAATAAGATAAGATATAATAATGAAAAGTTAGCCGAAAACTGATAAGCAATCCCATTACTAGTAGAAATAACCGCTGAACAGGAACACATCGGCAAAACCCTAAAACTTTAAAAGTTTTACGTACCTATTTTGTTTCCAAATGTTTATTATTACGACTGCAATTAGTAGAACAAAAGCCATTCATCGACAGGGAATTGTTCAGAAAGAACAAAGATGGATACCGTCAGCACAAAGAGAACAAACAATGCTTTATGGTCTGTGTTTTAAACTTAACTCTTACTGTTGTAGAGAAAAGGCAAAAAATAGCAGTAAAATATTATTTTAAGTAGCAGGCATGTGGCAGGTTCATAACGTAATAAAGAGAGGATTTTGAAATGTTCAAGTTATTTATAAGTTAGCTATTTAAGATTAACTTTTATGATTATGATATGTCCAGTCTTTTCCATAATGACATACCTAAATGTCGAAATAGAGGCAGATAAGATTAGAATTTATAAAGCATCCTTCGTTTAGTAAATTATTATAAAATGTCGAAAGCTTGACGTCTTAATTCCAAAAACTGAGACAACTCTTTATTGCTATGAATTAAGGTTGAAGGCGCCAACTAGATATGCAAAAGTAAATACCTACATAGTTACAATAATAATTAGTACAATAGTTAGTTGCAATAATAAATAAATAGTTACATACATAATGTGTAGTAAAGGCAAAGACGGGCAGACTTTCAATTGTAAAAAAATCATGCAACTTGTCATACAAGCGTAGGAAGCAACTACGAGTAATTACGGCGTAGGTACAGTACATTTGGAGTACCCATTGAACTTTATGGATGTGAAACATGAACACTGACACAAATATATACCAAGGAGTTAAAGATTAGAAGCTTTTGAGATGTGGTGCTGGGGTGGGTAGCAGAAAACCAATTTCTGGTTAAAGAGAAAAGAACGGTACGGAATACTATAGAGAACAAACGCGGGAAAATGATTGGATGTTTAATACGATAGGACAACGTTTTTAAGACCATTTTAGAAGAAAAAATCGAAGGAAAGAGAGAAAGAGGTCAACCTAGGCGAAGCTACATAGACCAGATAAAGGAGAAGGCCGGTGTCGTGTCGTATCACGTGGTCAATAGGAGTTGGCTTATGGTTGAGGTGATTGAAAGATACACCACCGACAAGAACGTTTAACTTTGATGATGATGATGATATGTGTAGTATTCTACATTATGAGACACGTATCGAAGCAGTAACCGAACACCGTCCGCATGGTTGTGCAAAGCAACAAATTGTAAACATGGGAAAGGTAAAGGAAATAATTTGTAAATTAAGGCAAGGGGCCAGGCGCCAGGCGGGAAACGGTCGGCTGCCCACGGGACGTAATAATCACAGGTGAACACTAAATTAGAGTGCGTGTGCACATTTTATCTTCGTCGACATGAAAAAACGATACTGAGAACATTGCTCAAAAGTGGAATGCCAGGTCTTAGACATAATGAAAACCGGATATTGACTGCGATTACCAAGGTTTGATGAGCTCCCGATATTACGCAGTTACTGCGTCATGATCACGGGCAAACTGACGAAAACGAGGATATCATATACTATAAGGTGATTGGGGTCAATATCGCTTTTTCTTTATGTCTAATACAATTGACCGCGAATCTTTTAAAACGTCTTGATGCCTTAAACGGTCTTGTTTCTAAATGAAGCCAAAGAGTTGATGATACTGATAATAATATGAACAAAAATACAGAGTTATTTAATTGGCTACTATAATTATGTTAGGGACTTTTATTATCTGTCTTTCTTTTATTATTTTTCAATTCAACAAATGCAAGATGCGACCAAGTTGTTTCGAAAATGTGCTCTACATTGCAAATCCCTTCAAAAACTTATCTCAAAGTACAACAACAGTACTCTACAAGCGCTCTACAAAACACCCCTAATTCCTTCTGTAACTTACCCTTAGCTACCACAACAAAGCTACGTAGGTACCAAACATTCCTCATTCTCTAAGCTAAATAACTTAAAATAGTTAAAATACGTAAATAATAGCAAGTTGCGCATGCATTGTCCGAGCGTCTGTGCGGGCCGGGCCGGGTAAAGTGCCTCAAAGCCGCCGCCGCTTTGAGGCGCCGCCTTTGTCTCAGTTTAATAGTCTTTAATATCGTGTTGTCATGTTAAAAGTTTATTACCAGACGCCACACCGAAGGAAACCTAAAATAACACTTTAAACTTTAAACCGCTAGAGTTGAACCGGTTTTGGTGTGACCGGCTGGTATTCGCACCCTTTCGTTCTTTTTAGGGTTCTGTAATCAATTTTACATCTGCCCGTCTGTCAGAGGGCTGTGACTTTTTTTTACATTAAACTAACCCCGTAATTCACCCCTATATGTGGCAATGTGGCCTGATGGAAAGTGGACAGGCAGGCTTATGTCTTTCGCTCGCAATCGCCATCGTGTTCATTTTGCGAGTTTTTGTATGGGCTGACAATTGCTATCGGAAACAGCTAACTGTCACAGTCATACAAAAATTGTAATTTCAATCCGATGACGAGTGTTTACTTACTTACGGGACCTTTCGAGAAACATGCTTTTGTAGAGTTGCTCTATCTTAATGAGGACTATCGTATGGCGAAAAGGTTCTATCAATTTCCACCAATCATAGGTCAGCAGCTTGTCTCTCGTTGGTGGAGAATGACAGATAGAGCTCACTCGAGACTAGCAATCCTAGCGAATTTTTGACTCACGATATTGTATGTACGGTGTTGCGGAACCTTTGGTGAGCGAGTCCGACTCGCTCTCTGTGTTTAGGGTTCCGTACCTCAAAAGGAAAAAACGGAACCCTTATAGGATCACTTTACTTTCCGTCCGTCTGTCTGTCTGTCTGTCTGTCTGTCTGTCAAGACCCTTTTTCTCTGGAACGCGTGGAGGTAGCATGCTGAAATTAATATCAACTACTCACTGCGGTCCCTTGAAGCTGTGAAAAAATCAACCTACAGATACAATCATCAAAAAGGCTATTTCCATACAAATTGCTGAAATCCGAAAACCTAAAGGGTACTTCCAGTTGTCCTAGAAACTTGAAATTTGGTATGAAGGTAGCTCTTACAGCACAACCGCTCCGAAAATTCTCAAAATCTTAAATTTTATTATGCCTGTCTGTAGATTTCGCAGACCAATATAAGTTGACCCCACACTGCGTACATTTTGCTTAGGAGCAGGGTTCTGCTAACACTGGACTTCTTAAAACTAATTTAAAACATAAGTTTAAAATTAAATATCAAAATTAATGAAATACATTATTAATTGTAACAAGTTCAACCAAAATTTTATTATGCCTGTCTGTAGATTTCGCAGACCAATATAAGTTGGCCCCACACTGCGTACATTTTGCTTAGGAGCAGGGTTCTGCTAACACTGGACTTCTTAAAACACTGGGGAAAAGCATTAAAATCGTTTCTACGGAACCCTCGTGCGCGAGTCCGACTCGCACTTGGCCAGTTTTTCTTTTTTGTACCTTTAATAGCGGAAGAGTGTTAAAAGGGAATAGATTGAAACGTGAGAAGGTTGATTGCGTTAATAAAGTGTCTTCCTGGACGGTGTTCATATCCTTTGGTCTTTTAATGGCGTCTATAAAGTCTGAGTGCATGTAATGCTCAGTCGTTTAGTGTTAATGAAATCTATTCGTGGCCAAAAAAGATGCTAAGCTCAGTTTTACTGTTAAACGAATTGTGCGTGGGTACTTAATTACGAAAAAAATAGATCACTCTACAACAGGAGTTCCCAACCGGAGGGGAACGCCTTACAAGGGGGCATAGAGATATCATCATCACCAGCCTTTTTACGTCCTACTGCTGGGCACAGACCACAGACCTCTCGGAATGACAGGGCCTGGGCTGTAGTTCCCAGGCGCGCCCAGTGCTGATTGGGTTAAAGATATACCTATCTACCTAATGGTTTATGAATAAGTAGGTACTTGGACAACAAAGAAAGAACTTCAATACAAGTCAGTAATTGTAAAGGCACTCTCAATTTACGTAGCAGTGCGATTTTGTACTTTGAAGATACCATTTAAGTTTAACGATTTTGTCAAATTTCGCACTCACGTCCCTGACAAAATAACAGAAACGTGAAGCTATTGCGAAAGGAGCTAGAGCTTGAAGTTTATTTAGCAATAGCCTAGGTAACAAATTACTTACAAAATATTTAAAAGGTGCGCTCTTTTTCATCTTCAGCTTCTTTCTCATTGTGTTCTCTAAAGCGCTTAGTTGATGCAACTTGTGACCAAAGGGCTGGCAGTTTTCTCTCTCAAAGAATCAGCATCGCTATTCAGCGAGGCAACGCTGCCAGCCTTTTGGGCACTATGCCACGAGGGCTTTATTTAGATTTAATTTAGTTTTAAGTTGTAGTTTATTTAGTTTAAGCTTAGATTTAATGTCACTGTAAATTGCTTTTATTATGTAAATAAAGTATCTTCTCAAGACTATTAGTAGGTATATTGTGGTAGGTACCTAATTTAAAACATAAGTTTAAAATTAAATATCAAAATTCATGAAATACATTCGTAATTGTAACAAGTTCAACCAACGACCTTTGTTTGACCTTAGTGAATTGCAATACAATAGACATCAACGCGTTTCGCTACTACCCTGATATAGTACCCTTATTTCGGTAATTTTGCTGATTAGACATATTAACTTTTTTTTTATATTGACCGCGATTACCTGATTACTAGGTTTCAAAGAGTTCCCGATATTTCGACGCAGTTACACTGTAACTGTTACATCTAAATCTCGAATCCTAGAAAGTTAATCGTGGCCAATATCCCTTTAAAAAAATAAAATAAATTTAAGTCTGTTTATTTCATAATCACATGTCAATTTTACATTTATCGCCTAGCTAATCTTTACTTATCAAAGATTTTAAGTGCTAGATACGAGTTAGCCTTGATAAGTAGTGTCTTAATAGTGTTTTTTGTGGACTTAGGATAGCTAGTTACTTTATCAATTATAGCTCTGGGAAAATCATTTAGTATTTGAGATAGGTAGTAGGACCAGACCTTTTTGCTATATATATTTTGACATATTGGAACGGTGAAGTGATTACTGTTATCTAAGCTTCTCAGTCTTTTTGGTCTCTCATATCTATTTAATTATCCCAGGCTATCCTTGTATTCTAGAGCTATGGCTAGTTTTGCTTTATCAAACACACTCATTATTCTACAGTGCTGAAATAATTTTTCATACTTATTCCTGTACTTAAGTTCAATTTTAAGTGGTACAAATATAATAGTATAGTGGTAAAAATATGTCAAACCGTAAATCATTTAAAACTGCAATTGTGCCAATGTTAAAAGTGGGGAAACGGGCTTAAATAAATACACGAAAATTTTTACATCAGAAAGTCTAAGTAGGACATTATAGTAGGGCATTATTACTTACCTCATAAGTATGATTGAAGTGAGTAAGTTTATGTTCAGGTTAATTGTTCACGATCCACAGAAAATCAGGGCTTATATCTTTCAAGGTGGCGTCGTTGCGTTCAGTTCATGGTTGTTTCGGCGATGAAATGTCAAATCGGTTGTCAGTACTGACAGCGCTTTTAATTTTTAACCGACTTCAAAAAAGGAGGAGGTTCTCAATTCGTCGGAATATTTTTTTATTTTTTTTATGTATGTTCCCCTATTACTCGAAGACCGCTGGACCGATGTCAAAAATTCTTTTTTCGTTTGAAAAGGGTATACTTTCTAGTTGGTCCCATTGTCACCAAGTCAGGATCTGATGATGGGATCCCAGGGAAATCGAGGGCAACCCTCAAATTTTATAGGGACGGATCATGTGTTTCATACATTTTCTAAAGGTATTAAAGTATTTGCGTCTGGTAGTCATCATCTTATGTTGATGAGCTGATGATGGAAGTTACAACTCCTTAACGGTTAGGAGTTGGAGGATAATTCTGAAAATGTTAAATCATTATTCAAAAGGGTATACTTCTGAGGTGGTCCCATTGTCACCAAGTCAGGATCCCGAGGATGATTTTCGAAAGCTTTTCAATTACTTGCGTCTGGTAGTCATCATCTCATGTTGATGAGGTGATGATGGAAGGTACAACTTCTTAACGGTTAGGAGTTGGAGGATAATATTTTAAATATTAACGTAACTAAAAATTGTGAAATAAAAAATCTTTTAACAAAAAGTAAAACCGACTTCAAAAAAAAACCTCAGAAAAAAAAACAAAAAATAATCCCCAAAAAGCCATGAGTTTTATGACCTAGCAGAAATATGAAGTCGGTGCTTCATTCCAAGAATATTCCGCTAGCACCGCACCGATTTCATATTTCAGCTAGGCCATAAAACTCATGGCTTTTTGGGGATTATTTTATGTTTTTTTCTGAGGTTTTTTTCAATCATGCGTCATCTTTCAAAAACAGGAGGCGGACGTTACAAATCACCACGGTGAAATTTATGAGTCCATTTTTGGCTGGCATTTAACACTCTACAGGTCCACAGGTATCCCAAATTCAACTTCTTTTCTAGCGGTATTTTGAAAATGGCAAAAACGCAGGCTTGATTTCATCAATACGCCTAGGTATGCAAAGATAATTTTATTATGTTAGCCTATGTAAAGACGTGTAAGTATTCTGTGGCTACCGTAAAATTTGCCAGAGTGACATACTAATCTCACTGTTACATCACATAAACGGTGTTGAATAGAGGCGTAGTGTGTCCAATGAACAATGGGCGGTGCGACACGTCGCTTCGCGTCGTGTCGCATATCAATTAAAGGCTTTCGGGGCTACTTGTTGTTATGGTAGGCTCTTACTGTTATGAATAATATTAATAATATTTTTTAAAATATTCCGTCGGACCGGAATTAGGAGCGTTTAAGGATTGCTTACTACTAAAATATATTCGTTTTCGTCTAAAAGGCGCAGCCGGAGGTAGACAGACGGCGAAGTAGGTGCTTATAGGTAGTCACTTAAACTATAAATACGTAGCTCTCTTTTTTTGAGGCAGTCTCGTAAAAACTGCTTTGTATAATTAATAAGCAACAATTAAATGAGGGCAAAAGGACATCGACATTTACCCGAATCAGTTGTTAGGTTGTTACTACAAATCTCGCAAAAACAAAAGAGCATCTATCGACACCTTTTTTCACGGCTGTCAGAAAACACACTTTTTGTGGGGCTTCAGCAACCTCCGTTCAGCCACAGCTCACAAAGCGACCACTGTCGCTGGCTGTGCGCACAGCAGGGGGCTGCATTAACACCTATCTTCACCACGGGGCGCCATCTTTGTTTAGGGACGACGTAACTCAATTTGGAGCTGGCCACTATGAAACCCTATGGCGTAGAGTGAAGATGCAGATTTGTTTGTGATGCTGTCTTGTGATGCTTTAAGTAGCATACTAGAGCCTTTTTGTAATGGTGTTGTTAAGGTCGTATTTTGCTAGTACTTTTATGCTTTAAATTTTGGTTTGGGTTGATTGCATTTTAATGGCTGTAAGGCTGTGATTTAAGCGCTATGAGGAATTGATTCGATATCACGCCACGTAGGAGTTTTTGTTTTATATTTTGTAAAAAAAATGTTGTGGTGACTTGGTAAGTCGCTGCGTAATTGCGTATGGCCAGCTTAGTTGGTAAGTACATTGTGAGAGTTATGACTTATGACTATGGTCAAGTCTAAATCAAAGATAGCATTATTCCATATAACAATATAACAATTGTGTTGGAAATAGGTATATTATAAAATTACCCAACAAAATTATCAAATTAATAAGTACAGAATCAAACTAAAAAAAAAACAATAACACATAATAAATGGAGGTTGAGACATAGGTACACGAGTTAGCTAAGTACTTACAGATTTGATATATAAGTTACATTGTCTGTAATCTGACTGACTGTCGTACAAATAACATCAAAATAACAGGGTGTCGGTACGCTCGGTAAGTTCCATAGAGTAATATAATATACGGGGAACAGAGCGCCCTCTCAGCGGAAAAAAATGTCACCCTCAACCAGCCTCTCTACAGCAATGCCATCTTTTATCTGTGATAGTCGACAGAACAGTGCCCTAAGCACGACTTGTCGAATCCTGCGTCACGTAAAATCGAATAGTAAACTATAACAAGTTTGTATGACGTTTGGAACAGCGCCCACCCGTGAGCGTATTTGAAACTAAAATTTAGTATGAGATTTCTCGATCTCGATACGATAACCGTAACGTAACGCAGGATTCGACAAGTCGTGCTTAGGGCACAGATTTCATAGCACACACACGCGCGCAAGCTCGGACACACACGCGCACGGGCGCACACACGCGCGTGGGAGCTCACACGCCCGCACACACTAATAACTGAAACAACACAGAAAGATTGTAACTAAAGCGTCCGAATTTTCGCCGCAACTTCCAATACACACGAACTGACACTGATAACACGGAGGAGCTGAAAATCGACTCTACGTTTTTACTAGTGGACAATTAACGAAATAACAGTTAAACACTGCGCATTTTCTAAAAAACAGAAAGCCGCTGGGCGCTGCATGCTGTATGACGTTTACTTGAGTCCGAAATTTTTGAAGGGATGTAGTAGGTGTACCAAAAACCGTTTTTTTTTTCTTCTTTGCATGATGATAAATTTTGCAATTTTTTTAACAGAAGTACAAGCAATAATTTGTGACTGAAAATTACAAGCCTTCGGTTCGATATTTTTTCATAAAATTTTGCAATATATAATGAAAAAAAATAAACCGTATTTTTTTTAAACCGACAGCAATGATTAACGCACTAACTACTAAAAATTAGCCTTACACAGGTAAGAGATGGCGCAGCTAAAAACTTCAACTGTCAAATACAGGTAACTTTCCTCCCCCTGGTAAGTTCAGAGCCTCTGGTGTAGTGGTATACGTACTCTAACACAAACGCATTCGAGACTTATTTTTCGGCCGTCGAGTACAATTACACTAAAGGCACTGCCTGAGTTATGTGCAAATATTTAGCTATAAAAACTAGCCAAGTTCTAATATAGCTAAGATGGAAAGCCTCTTGAATAAAAGTTGGCACCCGTTTAGACTAGACAAGTCAAATCTAGACCTTCAATTTATTCTAAGTTATCTGCTTTGTGACAAATAATTCGACTGTTCAAGAAATTTTAAGAAGTACGTAATATTTTTATAGCAATTATTTTCGTAGCTGAAAAAACAAGAAATTGTGTTTTAAATTTATTTTAGAATGTTGTATGTTCTTAATACATAAATTTCAGAATTATCTACAGAACTTGGCACCCATTTAGATCTCAATTGTTTTGTCGACAGCCCTAGGCAACACAGAAATACATTTAAGAGAATAAAAATATATATGTACATACATTTTGTTTTAGCTTTATTTCGATTGATTACAGAAACAACAATTGCTACATGTAGAAAAATACTATTATAAAACCCAACGTCACAAAACATTTAAAAAATATTACGTATGTGCGTCCTTGCATCACTTACAATGTTGCATCCTTGCACAAAACGGCTTGTAGACCTATGATGTACCTAGTCTGTGTTCTTTCCAATGGAATATGGCTTCTTCGAAAACCATTATACAGCATTTTAATACCATTATTAAGTTAATGGTTTCACACGACATTTCTGACAAGAAGACATTAATAGCGTAATTGCCGCAATTATGCTGCTAATGCGGTTGAGTCGGTGTTCGAACAAGGATTAGGGACGTTTTACAAGGATCATTTTATATTTCACCCTTTTCTAATCCCAATTTTTATTTACTCCACGCGTGTCGTGTAATGTATGTAATGTATTTTGAATAATGTAGAGCATCCTTTTTGACCATAGAAAACAAAAATAAATGCACGTATTTTTACCATTTTCTAAGAGGTATTTTTTTTATAGGCTTGACTTGACTTCAAAAACTGACATCAATCAGAGGATCCAGGCGATTCACATGGTGGTTTACCGAAGAGAAAAAAGAGTTTTTCCAACTTCAGTTCAACAAAAGCTACGACAGTATAATTGATAAACTTAACTTGCTTACTTCTACCTACATACCTTAAATAGTGGCTGTTAATTAAAAATAATACAGAATGCCGTTCATTTCTTGGACCCGTTGACAATTGCCTATAATTATAATAATTAAGTTAATCGCTGAAAGCTGACGGCGATTTGAGAACAAAAACTTTAGTCGTTATTTTTAAATCAAGCTCGTATTTGTTATAATAAGAAAGTCGGCAGCAGAGTTTTGATAACGTGGCTTGGTTTTTGGCTTAAGTAAATTGGGTAGACGTAATGTAACGATAATGAGAGACTAATTTCGTGGTCCTTCCTAAGTAACTCGGTTTATACCTACTTATACGCTGAGTGAGTCGTTTATTTCACTATGATCGAGTCTCATCTAACGGTAGAGTCATGTTAAAAGTGATACCTAATGAAAGACTCCGCAAATGGATACGCCGACTTCCGATGATAGCGTCTACAATAGAACCCTGGTAACACTATCCTGTGGGACTATTTTCCATTTTTGTATAAGTAAGTACCTATATTTTATGACATTTTCAAGCTTTCTGTATTTGAGCAAAACTACTTACACAGATCATTTGTTCCGTACCAACGTTTAGGAACCACCATTCAAAATTAGGTTCTGTAATATTGTTTAACAAACAATAAAAAGACGTACTGGTTTCTTTTAATAATTATTTTCTGGAACTGTCTTGGCAAAAAAATGCTTCAATCTCAGACGCTGCTCCTTTCCGACACTTCTTAAAGACCTCCAGACTTCAGGTCTTGTTCCCCAGTGCCCTGGTCCGCTGTTCAGCTGCGGTCGGCGCGGCGTCATAGTTTTTGCGTCGCACGTTGCGCCCGCGTCGACATTCCGCTCAAATTATTGTGTGTGGGGTGGCCACGCTTGGCTGGGTATAGGACTATACTGTGTAAGAGAGATGTTATGAATTGTCATGTTATGATTGAACTGCATTACGTACTGTAAGGAGGCCGCTCATTGTTTGATGATTGTGTTCGTTGATTTTAAAATACGAATGCAAAGTGTCTAAAAAGACAAAAAAACATGAGCGACACTCTGACACCGGGCTTTCATACGAAAAGTCGTGTATTCGTTTTCATTGAAGAAAATAATAAAAATAATTTAAAACACAAGATTAGTGTCTTCCCTATTCTTACGTCTCTCGCAGCTTGAGCCACTAGGGCTACACTCACCCAACGGCCGTGCTTAAATAGGCACCAGCTCACATTTGGTGGAGGTGTGAGTTCACATAGTATGGTGAAAGTGTGAGTTCACATATGGTGGACGTCGAGCCCTCAAAGAAGAAGGAAGGAATAAAGCTCGTAATTTGTGTTACTTGTTATTAATTTATCCCTCAATTAGGAAGGAATAGCAAGATGGCTGCAGGAAAATTTGATGGCTTCACAGATGTCAACGATTTTGTGCTGCAATTTGAGACAATTGCGATAATTAAAGGGTGGTCAAGAGACCAAAAGAAATATGCGATAGCAGCATATTTACAAGGGCCTGCATTACAATGGTATAAAACCCATTTTGCGTCGTTTGTTAGCTATGATTGCGTAATTAAGCTGTTGAAAGCAGAATTCCCGTCAAAGACAGATTACGTGCAGCAGTTTTATTATAGGAAACAGGGAGAGCAAGAATCGCTAATTATCCACCACCACACCACCACACCACCACACCACCACTACTGTATCCAAAATGGACAATTAATAGGAAAGCAATAGGACATTTATGACAAAATATATAATGCGTCATATAAGTCAAGAAATTAAATGAGGACGTCACTTTCTTCGTAACTGTCACATTTTTGACATAAGTTGCTTAAATATGGCATTTTTTTATACCGAAGCCGACGAACGGGGATGCGGTTCACCTGATGGTAAGTGATCACCGCCGCCCAGTCACCTACAGCACCTTTGGAACTGTTGGTGCGTTGCCGGCCTTAAGAAATTTTAGTCCTCTTTTCTCCGGGTTCTTGACCTCTTGGTCTATCTGTAAGTAAGTTATACTCGGAGAGAACTTAAAAGTTCGAATGGTTTTTTGGGTGCAAATAACTTAAGACCACATATCACTAGGCACTATCATTTTTGTATCGGCTGCCGCTTTCAACTGTCATTAAAAATTTCGTGGTCACCCCGATCTTCCGCTCTCGAGATCTGTTTTTGTCCCTATGGTGAATTCATTTAATTGCCCCCCCCCCCCTCCTGCGCCGTCGCAGCGCAATTAGCTTTTTGGTTTTTAGCTTAATGATAGTGGAAATAGCTCGTAAATAATCTCGTGTCGGCCAATTACGTTTTTGCGGGGGCTTACGTCATTACTGCCGCTATGCTGTGGTCACGAGTAATGGCTAGACTTCTTTAACACCTTGCCAGTGTTTGGCGGCGTTCGTTAGTATAATTGTATGTTTGTTATGCTCTTAGCCTCCTGAACTTGTCTTCTGGGTTTGTACTGAGGGAGGTGTCTATAGGAGATGAGGGAACTATAGCCCAAGCCCTCTCATTTTGAGAGGAGGCCTGTGCCCGGAAGTGGGACGTAAAAATGCTAGTGATGATGATGATGATGATGAGGTGTGTACTGTCTGATACGCTCACGGAGAATGTTTTAGTTAATAAATTCAGATACTCGGACGAGCATGTCTTGTCTCCATATTGTAAGAACAAAACAAAAAACTATTAATTCACAAAATGTGATGAGAATGAAAATTACAGTCTCGCACGATATAAAAATCTACAACATATTTTTAAACAAATTTTGAAACTGCGTCTGCTACAATAACACTCGTATACTGTGTTATCTAAATAAACATACCTATTTAGTGCAGACAATCAAAGTATAAGATCTAAAACGCCGTCAAACAATTAATATTCCTCATACATTTGCGATTTGACCGGGACGCGCCAAAACGAGTGTTCTATTGTTCGTACGCTTCCTCCATACTTATGTATGACTTATGATGTATGGACGTATTTCCTCTACATTTTGATGTATGTATTTTCATGGTGTCAATAGCTGCGCGCGCGCCGCCATATCTGACGTTTTAATTACGATTCCGACCAGCCGAGGAGGTAAGGCCGCGGTGCGAGCGAGTGCAAACCGCTCATGGGTAGTTTAAAAAATAGTGCAATTTTTTTATAACCCACTGCCCAGCTTTCATCATTGGAACAACAAAAACTTATTTTATGTATAAAGAAGTAAAGAGTGCCATGTTCTTATACGCAGGCCAAAATTCAACTTTAAAATTATGTTTACAAGCGTATCTATTAATTTTTAACTAATTCCGCTCCGCATTCCACATTTCAGTAGTATCTGGGAAGCTGACGTAAAATCAACAAAGCGTTGAAATCATTCTACAAACCACTGTTTTTAAGTATTCCTTCAATAATAACTTTTTCAACTTGGCTAATATTTGAAACATTTTCTCTAGCAATATTCAGCCTTTTAATACACGGGAAGTTGTAATCTGATGTACTCAACTGCTGTCACATTTTGGGCGGAAACATTAGATAGCTAAGTTCATAGAAATAATGTTAAAACAGCGTGTTTAGAAGGTTTTAGGAACTGATAACATTTTAGTTAAAGGAACTTGCAACCTAGTTACAATATTTCCAACATCCTTTATGACGTAATAATACGACACCATGGATTTTTTATCTGACTTTTTGTATACCTAACAAATATTGGTAAATGAATGTCACTGGGATTTTAGAGTTTCATGATAACGAAACTAAAAACAAAGGATTTTTTTGATTCAATTTCAGCATTTCCTTTTATATATTGTTTGTTTTTAAGGTTCACATTAATTTTTTTTTTAATTTCTTCGTCTCTCTCAGTCTCCGCCCGCCCCGCAGTCCACGCATGCGCCCTTAATTAGGCATTCCGGCGGCGTCCGGCGGCGTACGCGCAGCGGCGCCTTTGTGCCTCCCGCTCACACAACGCGCCTATTCATACCGCTCGCCCAGCTGCAACGGACCCGCCGACCCTTTTCAATATCAAACACTCCTGATTACAGTTGGAGACCAACTTACACTGGCTGAGATACGTATGAGAGATACATTAAAAGAAGAGAGATTTTCAGGTCTCTTTGTAGAGACGTAAAGCACATTTTGGGACGTGTTAGAGGTTGTATTAAAGGTGTTATTGGAGTGATGTAATGAAGGGCCCTAATTGTATATTCTACTTGGGATGTCGAACTGAAAGATAAAAGTAGCGTCCACTATCTCGAGACCGTGAGTTAGATACACTACAAAGCCTCTACATATCAAACTGCAAAGTGCAACGACTAAGTAGGTATGATAGAGCAGTATAAGGATAGTGCAACCGTCGCCCATTAGCCGCTCTAAATAATAAGCTGCTAACGGCAAACCTATAATGCAGCAAAATTCACGGTAATAAAACCTTTAAACCTCTCAATTATCCGACACTTTTATTGCGGCAATTTCATAAAATAAGATTGAACCCCATGGGCAGATACACTTAATTTTATATATCGTTACTCGTCTATTCACTCGCGCACGAGAGAAAGAGAGAGTTAAAATTACCACCAAGGATTGCAGCGAGCCGTACCTACACGAATTAGGGTTTTTTTTCTTCTTAATGCCCTGTTCATGCGTTCACTTCAGACGGGCCTTTTATCGGAACACATGCATCCTCTGAACGCACCGGCATCGGCAGACCGGTTCCATGCCTTTGCCTTTGATTGAGCGCCGCGCCGTGGCGAGCCGAGTCGAGTTCGAATTTCGAATCAGTCCGCTCCGAACCGTTGCAGGGTGATCACGCGCGCCGAGTATAAAATGTTTACGTGATATAAACAAAGTTTTCGGAACCGTTTTAATATGATACAGGATATTCTGGTGTTGTGTTTTTAACTGTGTTGAACATGTCTCGGATTGTCTGCCTGTTGTTTTTGGGGGTGTTGGTGGGGGCGCAAGAAGATGAAGGCGGTAAATGCGAGAGGATCAGACTGCCCCTGTGCCAGGATCTGGGGTACAACTGGACAGCCATGCCCAACCTCATGGGGCACCGCGACCAGAAGGAAGCCGAGGAAGCGGTATGTTCAATTGTTATTTAAAAGCCATTGCAAATGCCAGAAATTTGGATCTGGAGCAAACTTATGTCGGTGGTAGACATTAGAAGGAATACTAGAGTTGGAGTCTAATACAGAAAATAAGTTTTTAATGATTTAGGCATGCAAGACCCAAAATTGATTCGAACCAAAATAAAAATGAACATTCAAAACAAAATTTTCGAAGAATACGACAGTCGAACACACAAGTGCTTGAATATCAATTGTAATCTTGCGCTTAAAAAAACTCATGACTTTTACTAAAGGGTTTCCATTGACCATAAAAAGCTGCTCCTTTACATATTCGTGCTTATAAGGATGGGGTAAGTTGACAATCGATATTAAAGTTTAGGGGAAAACGTACTATTATGTTACAGTGGCCCTGCTAGCAAGGGGAATTTGATTTATAGTTGATTGCTGAATGGATTTTATGGTCTGTTACATGTTCCACCCCATGTGAACCACTACGATCGAATTAAACTGACAGCAAAAACTTTTAAATTCACAACAATACCAACCAAACATTGATATAGATACCGTTTCACAGCCCAATTGATATCTTGTTGTCCTCGAAACTGAAACTATCTTACATAGTGCACGAACTAAGTAAGTCATAGAATTTTCATCTAGTTTCGATTCTAGGTCTAGGTTCGAAACCTTTGCTGGAAAAGACTTTAACCTTTTCGACGCTAAGACAAACGTCAAAGCACTCTTTCAGACGCTAAACCGTTTTTTTTTGCAAGAAACCAAATGCTATCCTTCTTATCTTATGAATGACCCTTAGATCAGTCGTTGGCGTTGAACCTGGGGTGGTGCGGTGCTGACACGTGAGTTATTGGCATCGGAAAAGTAAAAGTGTTCAAATACTCTCTCACCTTGTCTGGTATACCTCGGTTCCTTTCAAATCACTCTGGAAACACCTGTAAATATTATAATATAAAAGCATTTCGACTGTGACAGATTGACAGGCGAGTGTAACGAGGATTTATAGCGACTGTTACACACAATTTCAGCTACCAGAGCACTGTTTACCGGAACTAAACAATGATTAGATATTTTTATTAACGTGAGTGCAAGAGATAGCGTAATTCCAATGCAATGTTGACTTTGGCTTCTGTTTTGTTTTGGCGGAATTGTTGTTGTTTTTTGAGGGATTGTTTCGATGCATACGAATGATACGATTAACCAATGAATACATTTATTTTTGGTTGAGGGTGGAAGCCATCCATCTTCATCGTAAAGCCGAGTTTAGACCTGCAAGAAAAATCATAAGTTGCAATACAATGCGAGGCCGAAAAGCGAGCGAGTTTGGAGAGGGCGACCGAACGCTGCAATGCATTGCAACTTGCATGCTTTTTTCTTGCAGGTCTAAACTTCCATTGGCGACTTGCAACGGGTGACGGAATGAAGATTTTAGTTTTCCCTGTAGGTACCGATAACTTTATATCCGATCGATACATAAAACATGACTGTAATCGGTAATAACGTTTTTTATCTACACTGATCGGAATCTATAATTCAGCCAGTAATTCACAAAAAAGACTCATTGCTTGTGCTCCTATGCAAGAAACCTGCACACTACTACAAAGCAATTCAATGATGTGTGTGAAGTTCCCAATCCGCACTAGGCCCGCGTGAGAACTGTAACCTAAGCCCTCTCATTCTGAGAGGTGGTCTGTGCCCAGCAGTAGGACGTAAAAAAGGCTGATGATGATGATGATGACTCATTGCTTATATACGAAAAACCTCTTGTAGAAATAAATGTGAATCTGGCATTAAATTTGAAGTCACATCTTTAGTTACAAATGGGTTAGTGTGTTTTGCTGTGTTTACCCGGCGGCAACTCTTCATAAACGGCAAATAAAATGAGTTGTATAAAAACAATTCATGTGACAATAACCAACGCAGGCGCAGACGTGAGCGATAAGCGCTTATCACACATCAAAGGCGCCGAATCGAGGTCTTTTTGTATAATTCTACCCATGTTTACTTTGCCCTGCGACTGGGGTAATGCATGGTCGAGAGATTTATTATATTGTGTTAATAGACGCATGTGACATTAAATATGGAACACTAGTGCTCAATGATACGGTGAAACTCTTAATAAGTACCTAGTAAAAATGTAGTCGAAGAAACAGGCTATGAAGTTTTTGTACACGAGGCTAATCAACCACGAGAACATAATAGGCACCTACGTTTGTTAGGAGAGAAATAGATTCGAAGAAGTACTCGATAGATGCCAGCCGCTAGTGGCCTGATTAATGGCATCTGTAACAAGCAAAATCCATTAAAACGTTCGTGTTGCAAATTCATTGGGATTATTCGGAGCTGCACTATATCAATAAACACGCGGACGCTTTGATACATTTACTATCACGATAGCGGTATCTTTACAGCCCAATAACGCAAGAGCAGGCATTTATTTTTATTTATATCCCTTATCGAATCGCGGCTATCTCGCCTTAAGTGCCGATGTGTATCGGTTAATGCCGCTTTATCGTCGGCATCGCTTTAAACGCTCATATCTCTTATATCTTTACTTATATGTATGTATAAATTTCTGCTGATACTACTTACTCGTAAACATCGATCTGTTTCTTACTATGGACGTTCGCTCGTAATTACTCTATTGTAATCATCTGATAGGCTGTAATGACTAATTTGGTAGATGCTTAGGTACACTTGTTGTGTAATATCTAATTCGTTAGGTGCTCGGCAAAGTAGCACGTTTCCGGTTAGTAACAATGAGGTTACCGTTATCCCTTTACAGTATTATTTTTAATCTGAGTCACGTTTCGTTAAAAAAATTAACCCTATCTTCAAACACGACTTGTAACAGTAAAAATATGTGTTCAACATGTTCTTTCAAATTGGACCTAAGTACTACCATTCTAAGTCAAAAGTCGTTATAATAAAATGGAAAAAGTAGTACAGTATCCTCCAAACGCGCACTATCGGGCGCAGCATCGGGTCCATTTGTTCTAGTGGGATGGTCTATCACGAAAAGTTTCATCTGATTTCGCTGTATCGTCACTGGCGGCGGTCGTTCAACTCTAGATTGGGCAATCGAAGTCGAATTCATGAACCGATAAATTTTCTGTATCACTTAATAGCATTGCTTAATTAAAGTTTCTTGTAGACACCGCTCTTTTACATTGCTTTTTTCTAACAGCACTCTAGATATCAATTTAATTCTAATCTTACTTTGATACAGCAACGCTTCACTGAATTCTGTCTTTGTAACATTCGAACTCGCAGTGGGTGTACTTCTTATAGTAGACTTTCCAGCAATTAGCACTTTTGTGATCTAAATCTCGAGCAAATATGCTGCAAGGCCAACAAAGGCCGGCTTTTAGCTCCCGAGGTGGTAACGAGCCAGGACACCCACACCTGCCGGCCATTAGCACTAACCCACCAATTGGCTAACAGAACTCTTATACGTACTAACATTTGAGAACAGCTCTCCACGTTAAAGTGTCAGAATGTGAGTTATTTAGTAATAAAAAACCGGTCAAATAACCGCGGCGTTCGTCTTTCCATTTCCTGAGGCGTTCGGGCTGCGTGGAGGCAAGCCGGCCTTATGAAAGGATTCCTGCCGCCTGATGCGGACGTTTTGAAATTTCTCGAGCATTGCGAATATTGCGATCGCAGCAATCATCCTTGGACCTTCATTTGATATTTCCGCGCAAAAACCTTACTACTGCGTTATCGCGGAGCGCTTTGCCTTCACCATAAAAATTACTTCAAAGAAACAATATAATAACAAAATCTAACGCAAGATAGCCAGACAATAACTTGATTACCCATTTCCCCAATTGTCGGCGCCTTTGAGGATTGTGTCAAAATTGCCCGAGTTTTTTGGGTAAAAGGTACAGCTGCCGAGGTGTTATTGAGAAGTCCGTGTTCCGTGAAGCACCCTATCATTAGCGCAGGTAGGGCTCCGCGACCGGCATAATAGGCCGGTGCTTCGGATGAAAGTTTTAAGCTTTGTTAAGTCATGTTTGAAGTCGCCGTGGAGGGTAATCTTTATCTCTTGGTATTGTTGCTTCAGCTTTACTGTTATTTTGGTCACTGAAATGTAGATTTCGTTCTTTCCTCTCCCAAAAACTTTCATTGCGTTGCGTGTTTGAAGTTTCATTCGTCAGTCCATAAGTACTTATTACTATGACTTATATGCGACTATGTCCCCTTGCCCCACAGAAGTTTATAAAATAAATACACATAAGGTAGTGGTTTGCTTTCAAAAGCAATCGGATTCTACACAACACGAACCTGAATTTTAAATATTTGCACCTTTCTACCATTTTAAAGCATTATAATTCAAGAGAAAACTTACAATTTTGAATTCATAATAAAATATCAATAAAATTTATAGATGTATCTTGAATAACTTAGCACTTGTAATAAAAAAATGTTCCACTTTGTGCGCCCGCCTACCTGGGGTAATTAGGTGGGGCAATTTGTTCCTCCGTCCGTTTTTGTGCGCAGCCGCACCGCAGCGCCTGCGGCCGCGCGCCATCTTTCATTTCAACTTTTAAACTTTAATAATTTCACTGCATTGATATACGGTCGGTAGTTTTGAACACGAAAACACTCTAACACAATATGATTTAAATTTGAATTAAAAAATTATACGAGACAATTGCTTACTAAGTACGGGATATTGACTGCGATTAGCTTACTAGGTTTAGATGAGCTCCCAATATTAACCGCGGATCATTTAAAACTGTTACAGCAATTCGCATTGCCAAAAAGTACCTATAGAAGGTAAAAAACACAGCTAAATAAAATTATAATAAAAGTATTACGATAAAAAATTAATGTTACTTGTGCACACGTCTGTACGAACAAAGTGACAAACATCTAGTTCGGTCCTTGAAAACCTTAACTTTTTTCACAAATTGGCCGCAATTAAAGGTACAATACATAACAAAGAAATGCCCGTCGATTAAAACTAATTACATCGTAATTGCACTGTTAACTACCACAATTAGATGCAATAAACTGGGGGAGGCGGCGAGATCAAAGCGATGCGATTATGCGCCAGCGCAGTGTGGGACAAAGGGCAGATGGCTTTGAAAGGCCCCATATACGGTGCGATCCGTCGCTTCATACTAATCGAAACGACGGATCGATATATGTATATAAATATGGACCTCCGCAAAGTAACACCTGAATCAATAAATTATGGGAAAAATACATACAGAAAATATTCCGACGAATTGAGAACCTCCTCCTTTTTTTGAAGTCGGTTAAAAAGGGGTTGCCAGCATCGCATCCCTATTCGTGTATATCTAATCTATGTACTTGGCCGGCAATCCCTATCTTGCCGCCCTCTGCAGTATATACTTACCCTGTTATTTATAACAGTTCGTTTGTCCTTTTTTGCCACATTGACATTTCCGTTAGTAAGAAAAAGACAAAACCTATTTTAGCTAATGGAGCCTTGAGTGACGTTTATGGATAAGCCCCTTAATGTATTGTTAAATTGGCATCGACATCGGTAAAGGTCTGATTAATAGCTCAATGTAGGTAGGTAGGTACATAATTATAATGCAATACGTTTAAGACTATAATACGAGTATGGAAGTAAATGACATAAGCGGCGTCCTTTGATAATTCCCGTACTGTTTCGTTTTGTTTTATTACGATACTGCTTCGCGAGCGACCAACATTGTATAGCAATATCCCAGAACCAAGACAACTAAGCAAGCGTCACAGGATCTTATTGCGTTGCCATAAAGTTAATATTAGTCTGATTGGAAGTTCTTTTCGTGGTTTGCTTGCTTCCTTTTTAATCTGAAATTTACATTTTTAATTGCGAGCGGCTAATCGATGAATTAATAAAATCGTGATTCTTTTGTTTTAGTCGATTTGAAGTTTTGTTATTAAAAGGTATGCTGATTTTCGTTTGTGGCTGGACATTTTTGTCGTAAATTGACGGATAAATTGAGGGGTTAAATTTTTCATGACCAATTGACCAGTCGTCAGGTTTCGCATGTTATAAAAGCATTCGATTAAAACGTTGATTTTTTTTTGTTATTTTAATGATTATTGACTTGGATGAATAAATAAATATCTTTGGTAGAACTTAACAGCTACTAAATTAAGGAATACTTAAACTTGGTTTTATGGAGCGATAAGAATATGCCTGGATGGATGGGACTTTGGTATTATAACCGTTTCAACAATTTATCAGACTCACTAAATCGCACATTACATTCAATCCTTACAATCTTCTAGCTCACACAGTTCAAGTTACGCCTAAAGCCCACATTAGTTTAAATAGCATTTATTACACTGCGCCCAATCCACCACCTAACTTGTGATCTACCGCCCACAATTTAATACTTACTTCGATCTGAATTATACAAATCTAATGCCCTACTCTATCAACCACTTCTTTCACACCTACCCTATTTCTCCGTAAGAATGATTCGGTCTATTTCGACTCCGAAATGGCATGGTCATCGTACCTTTAGAGCGAGAGGAATGCTGCCCAATTAAACCCGGGTCTCAACCCGACACGGCCACGTAAATCATTTTATAGCCTAAAACTAGAGTTCGAATTAGTTTTGAGAGATGGCGATGAGCGGAGTTCCGACGCTAGTTTTGACATGGTAGATACGAATTTTAAGTGTTTAAGGCTATTGAACTAAAATCAATTACTTTGCTCACCCACGACCACACAAAATCGTGGTGAGCAAAGTAGTAGTTTTTAGTTCATAAATATGGACCTCCGCAAAGTAAAATCTGATTCAATAAATTGTTTAAGGCTTATTTCTACTTTGTGGTTGCTATTGTTCTCTCTTAATAAGAAGTCAAGTGACCCTGTTTAAGTAAACTTCACAATAGAGGTAATCTCAGACAGTTATAGTCGAAAAACTTTTCTCGGTTTATTCAGAGCGGCCCTTTGAACCGTATTTAATATAAAAGGGGTGGCGTTCTGAAGTTACAACTACGCCACATAACTTGGCTTGCGCCACAATTTTATTGAGTTTCTAATTCACGTTCTTACAACCATTACACGAAGACCGCAGAGCCTACAGCTGACGCATTTAAGTATGAATAGATTAAAAGCAATTAACATATCCAATGCCCGTTCGACGTTACAGCGCGGGTAAATGAGCACGATAATGAAGAACGACGCAAAGGCCCGCCGCGAGCCCATAAACTGGAAAGTGCAGTCGTTAAAAAGTACAATTTAAATTAAATTCGTTCGATTTCAAATTACGTGTAATCGACTTAATCGAGACTCGGAACTCTTAAGAAGAAATCTGGTTTCTAGGAAACACTTGTCTGATTCCTACGTCTGCGTTGTCTATCGGCTTTTATTGCGATTTTTACTACCGCAGTTTTGTCATAGTTGAATAGCGACAACAGTCTAACAAAGCAATTTTCAGAATTTCGCTAATTCTTATCTTTGCAAAGCCTACTATCTGTTGGCGATAGATGGATGACAGAAATAAATACCGTACATATGTAATCACGTACTTAGCTGGCATGTAGAGCATGTGTTATGCAATTTGATTGCAGCGTTGAAGTCATCAACAAGTGTGGCGACTACCGTAATCTTGAGATAACGGACTGCAAATTGAGTAAACGTTAACACCCTCTTAATTACTTCCATAAACACTATACAGATAGTTAGCTACTCACACTGGCTTTACACAGTAGACATTTCTTTCACATTCTTGTCATAACCAAAGATACGTCATATGCTCACAAAACAATCGAAAAATATGTTCCGAACATGTTGACATTTGCGCGCAAGTTTGGAAGGCTACAATTGTAGCCTTTTCTGCGCTTCATTTCCGGCGTGCTGATGCTGATGACATATCTGCCTCTACGTTTTCTACGAGACAACAGAAATTATGTTACTTACATTCATTACAGAAAATCGACAGTACAGACAAACCGACTCTACCTTGTTTATTTAATAAGTGACCTAACCAACTTAGCGTACCAAACTTATGCTTAATTATACCAGCCAATCTAATTGATATTTCCTTTGTCAATCGGAGATCACTGATGCGAAGGATTGACATGATTGGGAAACGTGATCGAATTTGTATTTCTGTTGCAAAATAGATACCTAAACAATCAAGAGATTACAAGAGTAGAACAATTAATTCAAACCCTTAAAAAGGATATAAGCTATATAGCTTATATCCTTTTTAAGGGTTCTCATTATCAGCAATAGGTCCGTTCTATCGGTTTAATAGTACGTGGATACCACATAAGTCTCTGCCGATCCCAACAAGGCATTACTATCTATACTTCGACATGCACTTATTACTAAACACTCAGCTTCAAAGAACACCCATAGATATATTCTCAAAAACGCCGGCTATTTAGCAAGTCACATTTAAAAGGACGTGATCGGTATTAATTCAGAGCCCGGTCATATAAATAACCATTAAAAACTGTTTATATCCGCGCACGACACAGCCTCCGCGTTCACTTGTCAATTACTGCGCCTGAGCATGCCGCTATGCCTTTTTGGATCGCTTTTCGATTTGTTTGAAGTTTGAAAGGGAGCGAAATATGCATACCTCTGTGCCTAGAGGAAGATTATTGCCGCAACATTTGCCGTACGGCTATACTTACTACTAGCTTATGCCCCGCGGCTTTGCCCCCGTGAAATATTTCAAAATGGACTAGTTCCCTATCGCGTGGGAATTTCGCAAAATCCCTCCTTAGTGCATCTCTAGGATACTCAAGGTATAAGTTTGCCAAATTTCAAGTCTTTAGGTCCAGTGGTTTAGGTTGTGCGTTGTCTGTCAGTCAGTCAGCCAGTCACGGTACTGTTTTATAGGTATGGATATGTGCAATGCGGAAAAACCAGACTTTGGGATGTTCCGCTGTAGGTCGGCTATATGTATACACATACACTGCTCAGACATATCTTAGGGATCAATTATGTACGGAGTCCCATACGTGTTTGATCCCTAATAGACATTTTTGAGCAGTGTATTACGTAGCTCCGACCCCTATACCACAAAAATTACAAGTGCTACTATTTAACATATTTGCAAAGTTTTTCTTACTAAAATGTGACAAATAATGTCAAATTAAAGGACATGTAACTTTTGTGGGATAGAGGGCAGGCTACTATTTCACCATTTTTACTACTGTCAATTTTAAATGACAATTCGAACTACATTTCTTTGACAATACGAAGCGCGCTAAAACAAAAGCTCTTCAAGTCAGCAGTTGACTCCGAATTGTCTTTGAAAACTGACAATTGTAAAGTTGGTGAAACAAGGGCCTGGTATGTTGTTGTTGTATTGTTACTGTGAATGAAATCATAAAGCCAGTATTATAATCTTGATGAGATTCAATCTCTGTAGACATTTTAGACGTGAAATTGTAAAACGAACTCAATCGAATAGAATTGAGCTTCACAGAGTTTACATTGCTTACACAACAACGTACTAAGACTCACTTTTATGCAATTTTTGAAAACGTGGTAACAGAACCAAAGCTTGCATAACAGATATATAAAGTTACAAATACAATCCAATCATAATACTTCACATAATCATACGTTTTTACACTTTATACTGGCTAGGATAAAAAACGGGTGGAACTTAGGAAACCGATCCCTATTCATTGCTTTCAACTGTATTTTTTCTACAAAACACGATGCTCTATAATGAATGCATTTAATATCTTATTAATGCAATGAAGCCGAAAGCGTCTCTTCGTGCATTCCTCAGAGGGCGGTAAATCGGAGATTACTGTTAATGGCGATATGCGGTCATTTACAACTGGCTGGTCATGTGGAGGCCTCACTTAAATATTTATGGCTCGAGCCCATTCAACCTTACGCTTTTTAAGTTTTTTTAAACGGCTTATTTTTAGGAAGGGAATTATGGAGAATAACCTCACTCGATACTAGCCACTAGCGATCCGAGCGGATTTTTGACTCGCGATAGAGCCCTCATTAATTTATTTAACTTAGGTATTCCTATTTTACTTCTTTATTAAATGGCATGTGTAGTGGAAAAAGTACTAAAACGGACATATACCTACAGATACAGTAATGGCGGTTTCTTTAAAGAAGATAAATATAGACACTTCATTGATTCTACAATTTGTACAACCCTGGATTATCTTAAAATATTTACTTGGTATTGCAAAGTATCAGTCAATATTTGGCGAGCTATTTAAACAAACTTCAAAGGTCAGCAAACAGACTCGTCCGCGCCATTTTGAAGAATGTTGACATAGTGGTTCAACAAATTTGAGTCCAAACGAAAATTACGAAACATATAAGTTATGTCAAGTTTAGATTCAATTGAGGATGGCTTGTATTTATTGGAAAATAAATTATACGTCAATAAACTGTACTTAAAAGCGCATAAAAACTACATAGTTATAACTATACTTAAAACTAAACTAAATAAGATCTCCATTTGTCAAATTCATATTGGAGAAATCTCCCTTTTCGTAAGTATTTATAGTGTCTCAATAATTATGGAAGACCGGGACTTCCTGACACAGGTATTGTATACTTACTAGAAAGTCCGAACGTCAATACTGTTATAGTACCTATGATTACGGAAATAAAAAAAATTTGAATTTCGAATTTTCGAAAGATCTCTGTAGGATGATTGAAAAAAAACAGCTGGCAGCATTCCCCCGTTGAACTACGATGCTGATTCGCTGCGAGGGATAACTACCAGCCCGTTGGTCATCAGGAGTGTGAACTTCATACTAAGTACTTAATCGGAAAATTACAGAAAATAATTGGAATGATCATGAGCATGAACGATGAGAGAGACACCCAATGGTCCTTTAACAATCATGTGCTATTTGCAACATCATCCAAAGAACTGTCATTGTGCCCATTCCTATGTTCTCACGGTCGCGGTCTGTTGCACGAGTGTGGAAGACACTGAGGTCAAACAAATCCAAGACAGGTTCACAGTTTCGAATTAAAATACGTACAGCAAGTTTTCAGTATCAAGTAATAATGTTTGATACATTTGATACATTGGTACCTAATCTCGTAGCATTTAGTCAGCGCTTGAAAAAGTTGACAATGCAAACAGACTTTTTTGTTTTTTGTTAAGACCCTTGATGTGCGACCAACATTTTCGTTAATTAATTTAATATTTTGTTACGAAGAGTTACTGAGGAGACTTGTCGCATCACATATCTTTTAGTACCTAGTCAAGTGCTCAGTAACTTAAATGCTACGAGATTACCGATGTGTAATTAGAACGACTCTAACTCCACAATTACTGTAAATAGTCTTAACAAACACGGTTTTCGAAAACACTCTGGTCGTAATGTTTTAACGTTGAGTCTTTCAAGGGTTTATGGGATCTGCGGATTTACTTACTTTTACCTTATTTTCGTAGGCACTTAAAGTAATTTCAATTAAACAAGTGAGAGAAAGCTTGATATACTTGCCCAAACATGGGCATTGGATCGACTTAAAATTTAAATTTACTTAAAAAGCTTGTTCCCATATTTTAATTCCCATTAATTAATTAAAGTCATAATTTAGTCCTGTTTAATTAGCCTTAGTATAAGGCGTTACTTAAAATTCCTTACTTAACTGTCTGGCCCTTATCAGCGTGATAAGGGGGCGCCAAGCCAAGCTGTAGGCCTCCATAATACGGTACAAGTGTATAATAATCTTTTCTGGGCGCCGGCGGCGACCAATGGAAAATGGTACAATTAGTACGATATAAAAGTTTATATAAAGATAAAGCCGAATGAAATGAGGGCTATCGCGAGTCGAAAATCCGCTAGGATCGCTAGTGAGGTCTATCTGTCATTCTCTACCAATGAGAGATAAGCTACTAGCTTCTCATTGGTGGAAATTGACAGAGACCTCAGTCGATACTAGCGAACCTGGCGGATTCTTGACTCGCGATACCCCTCATTGACAGTCGCTTTTAGTCAGGTTGGCAAGAAAAGGCAGACACTAATTTCAACATGAATTGAAAACAATAATACCGTATTGAAAGAAACGATTGCAGCGGAAGTACTTCCTATTTGTTCCATGCGACTACTCAATGCATTCGGCTCGAATGTGAACTCTGTTACTTCTATATAGGTTTCATAGTTCTATAGAACAAATGGGAACCCGAGCTTGCGACGTTTTCTTTTGGAGTTTAAAAATATATACCTACATGGGTACTACAATTTCTGCCAGCAGGTAGTCTAGTGCAAAAATATGGGTGCATACAACTTACTCAATAACATGTCCCATATATGGCTCTTTTATCGGCGAAATAAGGTTGTGGTATGTTCTTGCGGTGGATTAATTCAATACATACTTTCGCACTTGAACGTACCTGTGCATTAAATGAGTATAAAAAGATCATTTGAGAGTTGGATCTGCTCCATCCGACTGCATCGTATCGCCGATCATCCTGTCATTGAGTTCAAAATAAACACGAACATTAAAAAAAATGTGATATTATATATTGTCGCCCACACCTCACTGCGGTCAAACACGACGCAACGCACGTGTTGACAGAACAATTCACACTTTTATAGTTTCCACGGGATTTATTTTAGTTTAAACTGTGTGGCAATACTGCGCTGGCTAGAAGGGCCAATGTTTATTCTTAGTAAAAATTTGAGCAAGTAATAAAAGCCCAAGTGTTTCAGATATTATTGCCGTTGTTAACTAAATAATAAAATAAAATAGAGGAAATGAAATACATAAACGTAATCCCACTTACTTACAGAAGTGTAAGCAAACAAACATCAAATTTTCGACAAAACGATAGCTTTCAAAAGTCAAAAGTAGCTGGTTATTTTTATACCTAGTTTATCGTTTTGACACCTTTTCTCAATTCTGCTATGCGACATAATGCTAAGCACTTATAATATAGACCAGTGTTTTCCACCTGTGAATCGCGACGCTACACCTATAGCTTCTCGCGGGTAACCCGAAATATGCTCAATTTGTGGTGACGATGTAAGTATAGAAATACAAATTAGAGAAAGCTGCGAATGTGGGGTCGCCCAATATTTTTCAAACTAAAGGAAATATAAGCGCATTATAAAAAATATGAAAAACACTGCACTAGACCAATATCAAATAGAGGCATTTCATGTTACGTTATTTGCCGGAACTCGGGTATCATTTTCATTCCTATTCCGAGTACGTATTTGTACTCGAAACAATTGCTACCGGCTGAAACTCGATATTCTATTTATTCGTACATGAGCTTAAGTAACCGGTTGGCTCAGTGACGCTACTTAAGCATGAAGACTTTGGTTAAGTGTTATGTTACCATTGGAGTCGCATATCGCAATTGTTTTGGAGTTACTTGATTGTCCACAAATCCATTTACGTAGAAAACTTATTAAGTCTACTGTTTTAAATACAGGCGGATATGTGCTTTGACCAGTCCTATGCGAATAACAGAGATACAAAACGTATCCAGAACAAGACCTTTTATTTATAAAACACCTGATGAAGTCTTCGTAAATTTATACTTCACCTCTTAATTTGCCAAATTCAAATCAACCTCATTCAGCTCTATCCTATCCAGTATTCTATTTGGCGCTATCAAAGACCTTTACCATCAATCAGTCCTTACTGCGTACTTCACGCAGGGATGACTGGGCAACGTTATCAGTCACAATCAATTTGGGTTTCCCATTTATGTGATAAGGTAATCCCGCGAGACGACATCGAATCTCGCGAGTAATTTGCTCGACCCACTTCGGGGAGCGCAGCAAATTGCTCGCGCTATGTTCAGTCTATTCATAGACGAGGAATTCTTGAACTACGAACAGCAGTATTTCTATTTGGGTATGTTTTTTAGCAGGATTTGTGATGGTTTTTCTGTGTGGTACTGGTACAAGGTTCTCATAAAACGTCCGAACGCAATGCGGCAGTGGGTAAAATAACGTAAGTAGGTTTACGGTAGCATAATGTCGCAATAAGCTGGAGTCATTTACACGAGTCATGCTAAGTCAACATTAATCTAAAAATCTTCAAAAAAACGTAGCTTTTGAGCTAAACCATTGTGAAAACTAATTAAGCTAGAAAACA
Source organism: Clepsis dumicolana (assembly GCA_963691665.1). NCBI lineage: Eukaryota > Metazoa > Arthropoda > Insecta > Lepidoptera > Tortricidae > Clepsis > Clepsis dumicolana. The sequence goes on from OY829519.1 coordinate 12,971,129, forward strand.
AGCCAACAAATGACGAGAGGTGACGAAAGGTCAGCCTTGTTGCAGATGGTTTCCTATTTCATTAGGTAGGTACATGTTTACAGTTACACAATCTTGCGCAAGCTTTCAAAGCGTTTCCGCCGGTGTTAGTACCTCTCGATTATTATAAATTAACACGCATCGCACAGTAATCACGGCCCGTTGCCTTCCCTTTGCTCGAGCCGCTGCATCGAATCGCATCATTCCACCAAAATAAACTTCCACGAACCAAGCGAAAACCATCTTTGCTCTAAAGTGTTTGAGAGAAGTTAGTAGTAAAGTGGTGGTCGGATTCTATCGGAGATCGCTCACGACCGTCTCGATTATTATCAATTAGGCTCGCTCCGCCGGCTGCGACCGGTTCGGCAGATCCACAAAAGATAGGGATGCCATCTGGAAAATTACTAACATAATGGCAAGAGCGTTTTGTCACAGTCCGAGACCATCTTGATGAACAAAACTGACCAAAGTAAGACGCATTCGTTAGGATTGACAGCCCTAAAGCTCGGAGGTTGTTGTTTTATCGCTCTCGCTTCTCATGAAGCGTCAGTTTTTGCCGAACCCGTTAGATCCGGCTGCTGATACAAAACGTCGCGAATATCAAAGCAAAATCAAGATATAATCAGTTGTGTTTCACCTTCAAGTCTAGAATTATTCCATTAAAAACTAGCTTTCTTAAACTAGCCTTATAAGGATGAGTAGCCGTTGGCTGTGGAACTACGAATACCGCAGTCGTTAAGTGTTGTTAAGTTAAGTACTTTTCAGCTGTTCATCCATCAGACGACTTTCTTACATGGGAGGTAATTGACATTAAGAGCTTGGGTCTTCTGCCGCACCCTCGCGAATGAACTATTAAAAGTTTCTTGCCACAAATAAATTAATCGAACATAATCTGGAATGCATAGTGGACGATTTTGTTCGCATGACCACCGTTTCCCGTCGAAAATGTTGAGTGGTATCGTTATTAAATTCAATCCCGCGAAATGTTTCAGACTTTTGATGTATATTTCCACGTAATTTTGTTCAACAGCTCTACGTGACTCTATTTACCAATGCAAACAATCCGAACCGCTATCACTGCTCTTGGCTACAGATTAAACTTAAGTCACGTCAGTACTATAACGTGGTTCCGTCCGACCAACCTCCACCGGCCAGTGGCTTGATCAGTGAACTATAAAGTCGCTCGTAAACAGCGCGCGCGCCGTAAACCTCCAATTAAGATGGAGAGCAGCTTTCACATGCATGGCGCGTAAATCAGTTGAGGGAAACAATTCAGCTGGCGTTGCGCAAACGCTAGTGAATGGGATTGGGCGGTGGCTACTTCGTAGGAGTTAGGCGAGGAGAGCACGATATGGGATCAAGATAAAGAACTCCATAATTAATCACCGTCAAAGTCGCGTTCAAAGTTAATCCAAAGTCCAAAATTTGACACTTGGACCTATTTATTTACTGCTAACTGAGAAAAATAATAGAGTTCTTAGGTATTACTTATCCAGGGGCCTGATGGTCGATGTCGTCGGGATCAAACTTTATGCGAGATAGAACGTTCTATTAAACACTCGCAATCGATGTTAGATCTCGATTGCACCGAGAATCGGGGCTCTAAATCTAAACTACTCTACATCTCTAATATCCCGTCCGTATTAGATAGGGAAGCACGCTAGCCTTGGCTATAGTCTAAAGAATGAAAGTCTCAAGCGATTGCCTGATGTGAATATATGTATAAGAGTTAAGTTATGTAGAAGATTAATTGTTAGATTAAGAGTCGTTTATTTTGATGAGCATTTTAAAGTGCCTGTCAATATTACGGTTTCACTTAAATGCGGAAACATAGTGTTGGAATAATTAAGTTGGTAAACATATAATTTTACCTTTCGTTACCTAACCAATCATTTTGATATGCCGCGGTTCTTAACATTCGTATACCTTACCTACATACCACTATTTGTACTTGTATAACTAGCTTTTAGCAACTGACCTTACATACTTATCCTTATATCTTACTTAAGGTAAACCTAAAAGTAGCCATTGCTGTCGCATTAGGGTACTCTCTATCATTAGTTAAGCAGCAGCAGCTTACTTTAATATTAATACATAGAGCATTGAAACATAATAAAACAAACCAGCCCGCTCAGTATTACATATCTGTAAATTCTACACATGTATTCGAAACTCATAAAGTACCACGTCTTGTAAGATTAACAATCTTTAGCACATGTTCTCAAATGTTGTACAAGTATGAAATTGTAAAGATGAGCCGGGTAAGTGACCTCTCCTTAACCGGAGATTTACGCGTGTAATTCGCTAGCAAAATAAACGGAGCAATTCATAGCAAAATAAACCGCCTGCGCAGTTTTGTTTTCATTAGCCGCGCGCAGGGCTGGCGCTGCGGTGGAGCTTGATTGTCATTTGGTTTTGATGTGCTCTTGTTTTTGTAATAGCCGTCCGGTGAAGCTTGTGAAGGCGAAGTTTGTTGGGCAAGTTAACTGGGCGATTAGCCCGATTTATTTTTGCATTGTATTGTACCCAAGTGTAGGCACCTAGATGGTTCGCGCGTCTACAATTACTATTTTGCTTCATCATTTGATTGATACCTAATTGAAATTTTGCGAGTTTTGCTTCAGCTGCAAGTAAACTCTACATTTGGTTGGTAGCATGCCTTGGTTTTTAATGCCTGTTATTGTTTTGAATAAATAAATTAATTTGTAGATGCGTCATCTTGTGCTATGCGTCGTCTTGTGTTATGGTATATGGGCATGAGATTGAGCCTCATAGATAGTTCTTCGGTAGTCGATTGTGCTTTAAAATCGTAAAATTGAGTTGGAACTCCAACTAGAGTGACCTTACTTGGGAAGTATGCCAACGTAAAAATCTTGATGAAAAAGAAGCGTCTTCATTTGTAGACAGCCCTATCCCAATTTATACATCAAAGGGCCGGCGCACCAATGAAGACTTCCTGAGTTGTATACAATCAACCAGCTTCGGGTATACAGCATACGCTTCACTAGCTGGGTTATTGTTTACGGCCAGCGGCCTGGCTAAAAGAGGACAAGGCCGGCTGGCATAATAAAGTTGAGAAACTGTGGTTTTTATTCCCACTAGGAAATGGTACTATAGGTATTTGCACAGGCGCGAAGTCTATCAATAGGAATCGAGTTGTGAGTTCGAAAAAAATACCACTTTGTAGTTTCTCTGTATTTAATTAATTACATTCGTATGATTATAATTTTTTTTTACCGTAAGCCACATTTGAATATCACTAAGCACAAAAAAGTATAAAAGTACTTACCTGTGCCCTATGCGAACGCGGTTGTTTTATAGGGTCCGAATTGCACTTAGTGACATTAAACTTACTTAAGCTCGTTAAAAATACGCAGTACTCTTTGCCACATGTTATCCGACGTAATAAAATTCTTTTTTTAAACGTTTATAGTACGTTAATTATTAACCCGCGGGCACACTCGCTTTGATCAGCTAAATCGGCGCGTTTGAAGTGCCGTGTCGCTTCACACGTGGGTGCGCGCCCTAAGTGCACTATAAATATACGAGAATGCAAAACGTTTGAAACAAAGAAATAAACATAGGAAGTGATATGTTTAGGGGTTATTTCTATTTGGGAAATAACTGAATAACTTAAGATTAAAACGCTTTTCTTGGATGTTAACGTACGGATGGCACTGCCATTGCTTGTAATACGATGTTCAATGCATAAGCAATCATTGATGTGAATTAGGATAATTCCCCTTGTTCTGTTAAATCACGAAAGTGCGTTAAATTATAGAGCACACGGGCAATGTGCACACGACAATTGCCCGCGAAAAGTTTTTCTATTTTCCAGAATCGACTACCTGTCAGACTTCATAAGCTCGCCTTTGTACTTGTTTTGGTATATTTATTGTAATAGGTTTGTATTATTATGTGCAATAAAGTATTTACATACATATACTTGAAGACACTCCTCGTTACCTCGTTTGCCTTGAAACTCTTGTTTAATTAGTGGATCAACTATAGCAACATAAGCAACGATAGTGTGTTGACACCGCAGTTGGGACAGACTTGTAGTTATTTAGTTCTATTCTCTGCCCGCGCGGTCCATCACAAACATTGAACGGCGTTCCCAACTGTCCTGAACATCAAAGCAATTCAGGGTTGGCACTAAATACGACACACGAAATTGTAGGAATATTATTTTTACGTCACTCGCTTACCCGTTTTGTTCCTTAAGTAATTGATGTGTATATGAAACGTAAAATCGAATAGTAAACGTTGTCGAGTTTGTATGACGTTTGGAACTAAAATTTAGTAAGAGGTTTCTCGATCTCGATACGATAACCGTAACGTTACGCAGCTTTCGTAAAGTCGTGCTCGACCCTCTGTACCACTATTACTACATATTATAAAACTGATACATAGATACTGATAAAACAGATAGTCCAGGTACATCAGGTAGCGGCTTAAGGCTAAAAACTCTACCCTGATCCAGGGTTAGGTTCTGCACCCCATCATCCGCGGGTCCCTGAGCACATGGGTCTCGTTGTGGTATGTTTTGTATTCTGATCCATTTACCTTATACGACAGCCAGCAATTGTCAGCCCTGTGTATGCGCCAGCGCACATCAAAGCACCGCGCCAGCGCAGCGCACTCGGCTATTTTCGGACTCGCTTCGGTAATTAATTTTTTTGTCACCGCGTTGACTGCCTTTGTTGTCAGGGTCATTGGATTGATGAATGTGTATACGTAGGTATACGTATACACATTTGGTTTGACGACCGAATAGCCTAGTGGTTAGAGACCCTGACTATGAAGCTTGAGGTCCCGGGTTCAAATCCCGGTCGGGGCAGATGTTTGTATGATGAATATGAATGTTTGTTCTCGGGTCCTGGATGTTTAATATGTATATAAGTATGTATTTATCTATATAAGTATGTTTATCCGTTGTCTAGTACCCATAGTACAGGCTTTGCCTAGTTTGGGACTAGGTCAATTGGTGTCAAATTGTCCCGTGGTATTTATTTTATTTATTTATTTAACTTAAAAGCTTGAGAACCGTTTGAACTGTTTTAACAGACGTATTTTTACCGACAATAACCTTTGACATTGCTTTTGATGCTAATAAAAACAAATGAATAAGCAACTGAATTAACGTCTGCTTCCTATTCTTTGGGCGGTAGATAATGCCCAGGTTGTCCTTTGGATATTCACTTGTGTGAATATCCAAAGAACAGGTTACTTCAAATACCTATGAAGGTAAAATATAATACAATAGGTTGTAAAGACGGACTCGTTCTTCGTCTGTTTTACGATAAAGTCCAAACTTGAATATGAACTGAGGAGGCTACAATGCATTAAATTGTTATAAAAAATAAAAAAAGTGGATACGGAGCTTTTTTTATTCAACTCGCCTGAAATTATTAAGTAGAATAAGGTCTCCAGTAAAGTAACCCAGCATGCCTTCCACGATACGACGATCACTCTGCCCTCAACTGTAGTGTTTACTCAAGCAAATAAATCCGTTTCTAAACTCAATGGATTAGATAAAGTAAACAAACGCAAGAAGGTAGGTACTTAAATTTAAGACCACTTAAAAAACCTCTGACTCTTACGTCACAAATAATACGGTGTAGTTTTCTTTAGCGTTAGTAAAGCTTTTCAGTTGGTATTTGTATCAATAGAAACCCTTGTATGTGATCCAAAACATCCGAAACCACTTCGAATGTTTGAGCCAGTGTTCGAGCCAATATTTGTTAAGGGTCATACCGACGTTTTATTCGAGGAATGTACGTTATCAAATATCGCAGAGTTTGTTATTTAACGTTTCGTGTTACTGTAATTTAGACGTGGCTTTAGCGGCAAGCGACAGGAGTATTATGTTGCTAAGTTATTTTTAATTAATTATTCGCGAGTATTTAGATGCCTACAACGAGTTCAAAGGAAATTTATAGTTTGTAACTTTGTTTCAATGTTGTTTAAGCTCTGCGAACTACAGAGCCTAATTTCTTAAAGGTATTGTACGTAATACACCTCCCTGCTAGAATTTGTAGTCAATATGTCGTTATCGCTATGTATGTGGCAAATACTTAGGTGCCTGTCTGTGCTTTTAGCGCTTCTCCTGTAGTCTATTATTCAATATTTGCATTTATACGAATCAATAAAAAAGTTTTGGTTACTCTGCTACCCCTTAACCGAAAACATCTTAGCGGCCGGCATTCTAAACCTGCGCGCGCGCAAACAGCGCTGTCCCTTTGTGCGCCGGAGTGTAAAAACTAGCCTCTTCGAGTGCGATCCACCGGCTAATGGGATAATCAGGCATGGACTATGCGGATAAATCCGAAAGATTTCAAAAACATGCTATTGTTGGAAACTATAAAGTTTGGATAGCTAAGATCAATGTAATTTGAGTAGGGTTTTTTTTCCGTGTTGGTATTCAACATTAAATAGTGATATGTTTTTGACTACTGCAATGTATTGCAGGCGTTGGTATAGGTCGTGGAATGTTGATAATTTTGTTAAAAAAATAAATAATAATAATAATGCAAGGTTTTTGTTCACGGAACTTTATCCTAAACTACAATTACCCTAAACTACCTTAACTAACCTACCTGTAAATTACCCTACTACGAGTATTGGCACTTTAAGAGATTACCAGATCTTTCCTAGTAACTTTAACACTAATAATAATCGTTCCATAGAAAGCGTACTGGTCCACGCAAATTATTACAAAAGATTTCTTATTGTAATGCATGAGTAAGCAAGCATTGAAGACCGCATTCCCAGTTTCAAATTATAACTTTTACCTAACTAACCCGAAATACCGGAGTAATGCGCCGAAGCGTGAATTTCTTTTCCACAGAAGCATCTCTAATTGCCTGCAGCAATCCCAAGGTTCCGTGAAGGCATTTTTTGCTTCCCGAACCAAAATTAACAATGCTCAGCTAACCGTTCAAAAACCGTGGACCGCCGCCGGCAAATTTGCTAGAAATGCAATGGGTTTTGTTATGGTTTTTAGGAAGTTTTTGATAAAACATGTTTTAGCTTGCTGGTCTACATTGTCTGTGTCATGACTGTGAAGCTTATGTCAGCTTTTGCGTAATCACTAACAACAAACCGAACGGCCATATCTTCATTAAAAAAACAACGTCAAGATTAAATGTGAATGGCGGGATGTTATACAAAAATATCAGGTATCATCGTTTCTTCTCTTTACCTATCTTACTAATATTATAATGTGAGGGGTGTATGTTTGATGCTTCTTCACACTGAAACTGTCAGACGGATTTGGATGAAATTTGAAAATACCCTAGATTAAATAGGCTACCTTTTATACCGGAAAATTGCATATTGCATAGCGGTAACAGAAACTACGAAAACTAATTAGGAGCAATTACCTATAAAAAATAAAGTTAACCATGCAAAATTGTCGTATTTATTTAGCGCTGTACTTACTGTAAATAATCCAATAAGGCCATGACACCCGCTATGATGGCTGCCAAACCGGTCGCAAGTCACGCCTAACTACCCTTCTACGCAAAAACCGTCATCTCGAGCCCCTTAATTCCGACATCCGTCCACAACAAAAACGGATCGACCTTGCCATTGTCTCGTCGATCGTTTTTACGTCCCCGCGGCATGGGAACAGGCTGACGGCAAATGCGGGACCGAGGTTGGACGAAAATGGTGACGAATGGTGACTGGGTTATTTAATTAGGCACAGCACCAGTTGAACGCGTCATAATGCATAGTGGCCGACATTTTACACCAATGGTGACGTTGATCTTTGTGGTTTACGTTGCGGTGGCACTGCTGTCTACACGGACTGTGTACATTACCAAGCCAACCCAATTGAGAAATGCATAACCTCGATGACACTTATTACACCGCATAATGCAGGATTCGCGTGTGGAGAATGAGCAATGCAAGCAAAGCTATTTGTAAATGTTTATTAGGCATAAGTTTCACAAGATACCTTACTAATCTTAACGTATAGTTTTAGGATCTTTATGTATAAAATTATCCTTGTATTTCGACTAGACGACTTTGTGTAAAATCAAATGCTGACGTAGTTTTTCTTCTTGTTCCAGATGGCTACATTCGCTGGCATCCTGTCGAGCGGGTGTTCGCTGCACGCGCGCTTCCTGCTGTGCTCGGCGTTCGCGCCGCTGTGCTCGGAGCAGGTGTCGGGCTCCGTGAGCGCCTGCCGCGCGCTCTGCGAGACCGTCGCCGACGACTGCAAGGAGCAGCTCAAGACACTCACCCCCAGTCTCACGTTAGACTGCACCGCTTTCCCGCTGAGAGCAGATCGGAGGCTATGCATGCGGCCGCCGAATGCCAGCGAGTCGGAGCCGGAGCCCCCGCCGCCCCCCAGGTGGCCGTTCCACGAGCACGAGCTCCGCGAGCACGGCTGCCCCCCCGCCCACACGCGCGCCCCCACGGGCGAGTGCTGGCCCGCCTGCGGACAGCCCGCGCAGTACACCCAACACGACAAGCGATCCGCCGAAATATGGATGACGACGCTCGCGTGGTTCTCACTGCTATCCACCTCGTTCGCCTTGCTGACGTTCTGCGCCGAGCCGTCGCGGTACAGATATCCGGAGCGGCCGCTGGTGTGGATGGCGGCGTGCCACGCCATCATCGCGCTGGCGCACGCCGCGCGCGGCTGGCTCGGCGCGCGGCTCGTCTCGTGCGCCGGCGCCACGCTCGCCGTAGACGGGCTCGCCTCCACGACATGCGTCGCCTTCTTTTCCCTGACTTACTACTTCACGTTGGCGGCCGACGCGTGGTTCGCGAACGCCTGCGTCGCATGGTATCTCACCGCGGCCAGCGAATGGTCCACAGAAGCTCTAGAACGCGCGGCAGCGTATTTACACGCCGTGTCGTGGGGTTGGGCCGGCGCGTGGACCGCCGCAGCCCTCGCCTTGCGAAGAGTGACTGCTGACGAGCTGACCGGCACCTGCGGCGTGTCCGACGCAGCCGCGGCGGCTCTAATAGGGGTGCCGCGAGGCGCGTTGCTGGTGACGTCGATAGCTCTAGCTATCGGAGCGTGCCCTGGCATCATGAGGGTCCGAAGAGCGTTGGACTCGAGAGGAGCGAAGCGAGTCGGCAGACTGGCGGCGAGAGCGGCTGCGTGCGGACTTCTGTATTTAGTTCTGGCGGCGTGCGGGACCGCGGTGCGAGTTTATGAAGCTCGGATGAGAGACACGCAGACTGGGTTGGCGCTGCTGGCGGCCCTAGAGGCCGGGAACCCTGAGGAGACTGTGGGATCCAGGGGACTGTCAATTTGCTTGTGGCTCGCGTGCGGAATCGCAGCAGGCGCTTGGGCATGGTCTAGAAAATCAGTGGTAGTCTGGAAGAAGGCCCTCTGTCCCCCGCGCAAGGCCCCCTGCTACTCCCCCCCTCTGCTACGGACCCACCACCCGTATTACAAGAGACCGTTACATGTGTCTAGAGTGTAGTGATAGACTTATGTTTAGACTCAGTGCCTATAATGCCTTCTGTGAAGGCGCTCTCGACTGTAAAAACTGTAAATAATGTAAATATATTATACTGTTGAATTTTGATACAAAATTTTGTTTTCTTTCTATAATGAACAATTATGTACCTATTCCTAAACTCGAGTTCCATGACGTCACTCCTCACTTTCAATGATGTATGTATTAGAACGTCCCTGACCCTGAGAGGACAGAACGAAATTTTCGTCTCTAGAGACATACATGTAAGTTAAGGAAAATATAGTGACAGACTGCTACTAAGGAACATGGAATTAAAATTCGGAAAAGATCAGATAATACTAAACTTCAATGCCATTGCATGGACTTACGTAAATGAACATCCTTCTAGTAATCTATACCTATAGACATAGAGACAATCTTTATCCTGCAGAAGAGGGCGGTCCGGTCCATTTACAATCTTGGCTCCCGAGATTCACTTAGAGAACGCTTTAAAGAAATCGACATCCTTACAGTGGCATCTCGGTATATATATGATGTAATATTGTATACACATAAGAACATCAAAACTTTTAAGAAAGTGTCGGATGTGCATGGTTTCAACACTCGAAATAAACTTGCCGTCCCTAAATTTCGTCTACGAAAAGTCAGCAAGTCGTTTTTGGGAAATTGCGTGAGGTTCTACAATAAAGTGCCTGTAGATGCATGGGAATTGCCTCACAATTCATTCAAAAGCTACATAAAGACCGCTCTCCTGAAAAAAGCATACTACAAAGTGGATGAATACTTATGTGATGATACCACTTGGCCAAGGTCGAAAACAGATGATAATTAGGACACCAATGTGACTTGGCTGCGTCCCGAAGATATTCGTGTATGGTGTCTGGCTCTGTTGCCGTTGTCCGCTGCGTACTAATTATATATAATTGACAATGTTTTATTTATTTGACATAGCGACCCGCCCCGGCTTCGCACGGGTGCAATGCTGATACTAAATACACTACATAAAACTGTGAACGTTGTATATATAAAAACATAGCGGCCCGCTCCGGCTTCGCACGAGTATAAAATATATAGCCTATGTGATTAAAATCGATTCAGTAGTTTTGATTTATTCATTACTGCCCGTGGCCCGCACGCGTTAAATTTGGAGTAATTGGTTAAGGATTAATGCTGTATTGGTTAAAATCGCTTCGAAAATTACCCATTATTTGTCGTAAAAAGTAAATGACAAAAAAAAGTTATTGTGGGTTATCCATAAGAGATAGACATATACCATCACGGACTTTTCTGTAGACCTTTTCAATGTGTACAATACTTAGTACATTATTTTGATATACTCGTAGGGTTCAGCCTGCGTTTGCAATGTAAGCGGAAAAAATGTAATTATTTACGACATCACATTAGAAACCTCAAAAATAACAGTACTTCTCCACTATTTAATGGATGTTATTACACATATAAACCTTCCTCTTGAATCACTCTATCTATTAAAAAAAACCGCATCAAAATCCGTTGCGTAGTTTCAAAGATTTAAGCATACAAAGGGACATAGGGACAGAGAAAGCGATGTAGTGATGATGACATGAAATGTATATTTCATCAATTTTGTTATTTGACATTTGGAGACCATATACATCTCCAGTTTATGTATATGTATTATTATACTTATTATTTGACCGTGGAGGCGTTTTACACCTCTGCTGATTTTAAATTTAGTTTAAATTGACCCTAGAGACTATACATCTCCAAGCCATTTAGATTAAGTATCATATTATAGTATTAATTCTGGGACCCTATACATCCCCTTGTAATTCTAAAGATATTTGACCTGGAGACCCTACACATCTCCTGCTCAATTAAAACGTGCCAATAAATTAAAGTGTTCTGGTTTTGCTGTTCCAATATTATTATTTTTTTACACTTTTTTCTAAAATACGGTTTTTTTTTTCTCTTTATTTTTTTTTTATGATAGAGTGAGCTTTCTTTGTGTAATTTATCTGTGGTTACGTATTGCAAGATCTGATGTAACTTGTTTTCAGAAAAAATTACTTTGTGCCAAGTTTCTTGCGGAGCATTCTTCTTGGCAATCATGGTCTTTCCGAAAGCGCTGGTAGACTCGAAAAAATGACGTGTAAAAGAGCATTCAACTGCCTATTTGCTGAATAAAATTTTTAATTTGAATATAAAATATATCTATATAAAACAGAATCGTGTTAGTTACACCATTTATAAGTCAAGAACGGCTGGATCGACTTTTGTGATATTAGATTTATGGGATTTCTTCCCTCCGAATACAGAATAACTCTTAAAAGAGGGGAAAAAATCACCAAAAAAATAAACAAGAATTATCATTTTCTCATACATTTTATATGGAACGGACGAAATACGCTGGGTCGGAAAGATTAATAAACATATTCTTTCTTTCGCCTAACACGTTGGTAAGTACGTTAGAAGTCTAATAATAAAACAATATGATGAACCTGTTAAACGCTTTTAATAATAAATTGTTAAACATACATTACATCGATAGGTATATTATATAACTCTCTATACAAAAGAAACGTTTAATTACAATTTACATATCCTGAAAATAGACCCTGGTAGATACACTTCAGATTGAGTCATATGCAATACTAATATTAATACTATTAACTTAGTAGTATTAAATAGTTTTACAGAAGTTGGCATGAAACCTAACATACAGTATTACTGGAGGTCCTCTAAAATAGTATGTATGTGCGATCCCCACAAAGATACTAACGCAGTCTCTTTCCAACTTAAGCCTCAGAACGAGATATATATATCTTTGTTAAGCCGCCCATGCAAACTGTTGAAGCAAACAAATTAATACACAGATAGGGAACATGAGGACGTGACACGCATTCTTTACGTTAAAACAACATTATAATAACAAAATACCATCGGTCGTCTGTTACAAAATTGTGCCAAAACTGATAAAGTCGCGTCGAATAAACGTCGAATCTTTGAAAATTTATCTTCCGTCAATGCAACAGGAGTGTTTCTAATAATTTTGTTAACTTCATAATACTCATATAGCAAAATGTGATAAAGACCAACCACTATAAGAAAAACCTTTTTAACTCATCTAATTATTAGGACAAATACGTTCTACAGAAATCCACAACAAATAAATAATAAAATATATATAAAATGATGAAGCGCCTGGAATGTTATAAATATTTAGAACATAATTAAATACACTGACATTAAGCTAGGCCGTAATTACAAGGTACCCCGATATTAAAGTAGGATTAATCTAACAACGAAATACAGTATTTAATCACAGAGTTCTCGAATGTACCTATATCAATTTGACAATTATAATATACATAACTATTAGTAGTTACTTTGGATGACAATAGTAGGTAGGTAATATTAGACAGCAGTAGGTAGGTATAGTCCGCCCGAGAACATGTGGTAAACCTGAGTGTTTAGATTAGCTAGTTAAAATTTTTGTTTCCCAATATTTGTTCAATTAGCGTTTTTCCCCATTTTATTATTATAGTAATCGTAGGTTTTCATAGTTAAATTTATCGTACGCAAAAATCCCGGTAGCCTTTTTCCCGAAACCGGTATTATTTCCTTTATCCAGCGGGGCTCCGTCGACCTTGTCTATAAAGGAACTTACTATAAACATTGTTATGATCAACTGAAAACGAATGGTTGGGGAAAAAGCGACTATGGGATACGAATGGAAAATAACAAAATGGGGAAAAACGCGAATGGAACAAACAATTTTGGGTAGCTAATCTACACACATTCTAAAAAGTGTAACGGGGCTGAACAGAACACAAACTAAAGGCGCTAGTAATAGAATTCAAATTGACATAATCGACATCTCTGAGTAACGACTATTTACAGCCAGGTCCCCACGTCGCACTCCAGCTATCCGTCGCCGCCGAGCGTGTCGAACGCCTCGGACCCGGGGGACATCAGCTGGCTCACGGACCCGAAGTAATTCGTGAAGTTAAACACGCCTTCCTGCCTCACGTTGTCTGTAGACCCGAACTGGGCCTTTATCGTGTGCATGGGGGTAGCGTTTGCGCTTAAAGATTTCTTATCTACAGCTAGCAAAGGGTTGCGTAGTTCTAACTCACTTTGAGGGTCCTCCGGGTCGTACAGAGTTGCTTCTTTGGGTGATAACTTGGTGTCGTTGTAAGGGTTTGTTAAGTATTCGGCGTATAGTTCGCTCTGTCCGAGGTGGTCGGCGTCGTCTATGATGTCGAGGACTGTCGGCTTGGGGTCGAGGTGGGCAGGCTGGGGGGTGCTCTGCGGGGGCTGCGGGGCGGGCTGCGGGGGCTGCGGGGCGGGCTGCGGGGGCTGCGGGGCGGGCTGCGGGGCGGGCTGCGGGGGCTGCGGGGCGGGCTGCGGGGCGGGCTGCGGGGGCTGCGGGGCGGGCTGCGGGGGCTGCGGGGCGGGCTGCGGGGCGGGCTCCGAGGCGCGGTAGAGCACTGGGATTTGTGACTGCAGCGATAATCCTATCGGGGTGGAGACCATCTGCAAAAATAGAAGGATAAGTATTTATAGTGTTAGTGAAAATTTTACGTTACATCGGTTTAAGAAAAATAAATGATAACGAAAAAGATCATAGAATGACACACTGAAAAGGTACTTATCTCAGTAGAATCATTATTGTTATGAAAAAGACGCAGCGTAGAAAAAGCTGCATATATAGTAAAAGCAGCAATAGTGGCGATTAGTCTAATACGTCAATAAAGAAAATAAATATAATGAGGGCGCCACTTTCTTCATAACGGTCACATGTTTTTACAAAAATGCTTGAACATGGCAACAATTTCGTATGTCAAATTATAGTTCCTTTTTCATCCGTTTTTTATTCTTCACTGTCTAACTAAACAACTTGTAAATTAAAAACTTTTGCAACAATAATTCCGTTTTTTTAAATGTTATAAACCTTTATGTCCGCGGGTAGACAAAATCTTCATTTCCACAATAAATACCTAACTTGCCAAAGCACTAACCTCATTTAATGGCTGCAGCAGCACTGAAGAGGTCAACCCGGGCTGGTCATACAACTGATTCCGAATCGGCACCATCCCGCTCACCGGCGCCGGCGCGACCAACGTTGGCGCGCCAACATTCACGGGCGACGGCGTCTGGGCCAACGTTGGCGAGGTTTGACCCGACGCTGTCGAAGGATTGTAGTTCTGGGCCAATGCTGTTGGATTGTAAGGTTGGGCCGACGTTGGTGGGGCGTAGGGCTGGGCTAGGTTGTAAGGGGCGGCTGGGGGGACGGACTGGGGCTGGGCTGGCAGGCCGGCGGGGGGGGAGGGGGGTGGCGGGACTAGCGTGGGGGGCGGCGGCGCGCTCGACGGTGGCTTCTCGTCTTTTACTGGAAATAATTCAAAGTAAGCTTAGAGATATTAATAACGGGATATTCACCGCGAATACCTTATTAGGTTTTGATAAGATTAAAACTGTTTAGTTTAGAGAATTGAAAAATGTGATGATTAAGTCTTTTTTTAATAATTCTCAATACTATTTACAAAACACTGTAAACTAAAAAGTTCTGTAAGTATCGGTATAGTGAAAAAAGTTTTTCCACAGATCAGGCAAAAATCAATCTGATGTCAAGGTCAAACACTTTGACATGTATAAACATTTCTCATTCAACTATAACAAATTGCCTCAAATGAGTTTAACAAGGAAGTTTTGGGTGAAAAAACGAATTTTTGGTGCATTTCCAACAAATAAATGTCATGTTATTGTAGCCGCAAAGGCCTCACCTTCGGGGAACAGCTCATCCTTGAGGCCGGGCAGGAACTCCCCTATTTTCTCCCACGTGATGTACCAAAGCTCGTTGTAACCCTCGCCGTTTGTGAATATCTGTAGTCAGTAGGACTATTTTTAGTTATTTGGAAGAATTTAAAGGAAGGGGGGGAAGGGGGACACTGAAAAATATTTCGACATGGTAAGATGAGAAAATATTACTGTTTTTTTTTATATTTGGCCTTTATTTTAAATTAGAGTTTTTCAAACTAGAGTTAGAGTTTTTTGTGTCACGGTCCTTTAATGACCATCAAAACTCCTTCGCGACCGCCCAAACAAAACCCCGTTTGTGCGATTAACATTAGAATCCGTCTATTATTTAAGAATTCATATCGACGGGGAAGAACTAAATTCTCCTATCTTACACAGGACTAACTTTTCAGGAAGAGGAAATAACTGAATATCTTTTTTGTTTATAATTTTGCCGTGATCTGCTGTTCTGAAGGTTTTCTTGTTATAGAAGTAGTTATTTTTTTCAACTAACGTTTATTTAATAGTGTTAGAGGATTTAAAGTTAGTGTAAGTTAGAAGGTATTGTTTCTTGTGTTGCGTCGAGAATTTAGAAGTTAGAAGATTTTTCCACCAGTAAATATCCCTTCAAATTCCTATTGTTGGTTTTATTTCTCTTAGTAAACAGTTTTCTATAGCTTCATAATGTCATGTTTTTTGAAATAATACCAATAAGTACTATAGAACATAAATTCAACATGATTTCGTAAGATAGGAAGTATTGCATGTAACGAATCCCAAATTTAGTTCAAGTTAGAAGATATTACAATGGAATGGGGAAGGTCTACTAAGAAAATATTTGTTAAAATCTTTACAGAACACGCAACAGAATTATAACAAAATATCATTTTAAGTTTTTAAAAACTAATAAAATGTAAAAATTAAATGAATAAGTATAACACGCCAATAATGTAAGTGTTTAATATTTTTTACTAAAGATTTTTTTTATCTTAAACAAGTTTGCACAAATTCTTAAGTATTTAAACAATTTGTCAGTATAATTATTAAAAACCGGACAAGTGCGAGTCGGACTCGCGCACGAGCGTCCCGTATAAAGATTTTAACGCTTTTTCCCAGTGTTTTAAGGAGTCCAGTGTTAGCAGAGCCCTGCTCCTAAGCATCGTGCCAATAAATTAAAGTGTTCTGGTTTTGCTGTTCTAATATATATTTTTACACTTTTTTTTTAATTCCGGTTTTTTTTTATCTTTATTTTTTTTTTATGATAGAGTGAGCTTTCTTTGTGTAATTTATCTGTGGTTACGTATTGTAAGATCTGACGTAACTTGTTTTTAGAAAAAATGACTTTGTGCCAAGTTTCTTGCGGCGCATTCTTCTTGGCAATCATAGCCTTTCCGAAAGCGCTGGTAGACTCGAAAAAATGACGTGTAAAAGAGCATTCAACTGCCTATTTGCTGAATAAAATTTTGAATTTTTGAATTTTTTAAAAATGTACGCAGTGTGGGGTCATCTTACATTGCATTAGACATAATGAAAACGGGATATTGACCGCGATTACAGTATAGGTTTAATGAGCTCCCGATATTTCGATGCAGTTACATACATCATGATCACGGGCAAACAACGGGCAAAAACCGGGCAAACTGTTTGCTGTTTGGAGCTCATCAAGCCTATAAGGTGACCGCGGTCAATATCCCGTTTTCAATATGTCTAATGCAATTAACTGCGAATCATTTAAAACTGCCATCTCATATTGGTCTCTGAAATCTACAGACAGACATAAAAATTTAAGATTTTGAGAATTTTCTGAGTGGCTGTGCTATAAGAGTAGCTACGCCAAATATCATGTTTCTAGGACAACTGAAACCCTTTAGGTTTTCAGGGAACGGCAATTTTTATGCAAACAACCTTTTTAATGACTGTATCTTTTGATTGCGTTGACTTAGAAGTTTGATTTTTTCAGTAGTGGCTTGAGTATTTGATATTAATTTCAGCCTACTACCTCCATGCGTTCCAGAGAAAAAAAAGACAGACAGACAGACAGATAGACAGACGGACAATAAAGTGATCCAACACGTCACGATGCGCGGTGTGCACGGGGATGATTATTTAAGTGTAGTTTTGGGAGCGCTCGCTGGTTCTGGTTGGTCTGTATTCTGGGGTATATGGTTACGGGACTTACCCTGACGGAGTGCATGACCAGGATCATGTTCTTGAGCGACTCCAGCGCCGCCTCGGTGAGCGGGTCGTCGGGCGCCGCGATCAGCGCACGCTGCACGCCCAGCACGCGCAGCCACAGCGCGGGGAACTGCGGCCGCGGCGCCAGCGCAGACAGGTGGTGCAGGAACACCTGCGGACAGGCTCGGTACAGCGCGGACACCGGCGAGGAACACCTGCGGACAGGCTCGGTACAGCGCGGACAGCGGCGAGGAACACCTGCGGACAGGCTCGGTACAGCGCGGACAGCGGCGAGGAACACCTGCGGACAGGCTCGGTACAGCGCGGACAGCGGCGAGGAACACCTGCGGACAGGCTCGGTACAGCGCGGACAGCGGCGAGGAACACCTGCGGACAGGCTCGGTACAGCGCGGACAGCGGCGAGGAACACCTGCGGACAGGCTCGGTACAGCGCGGACAGCGGCGAGGAACACCTGCGGACAGGCTCGGTACAGCGCGGACAGCGGCGAGGAACACCTGCGGACAGGCTCGGTACAGCGCGGACAGCGGCGAGGAACACCTGCGGACAGGCTCGGTACAGCGCGGACAGCGGCGAGGAACACCTGCGGACAGGCTCGGTACAGCGCGGACAGCGGCGAGGAACACCTGCGGACAGGCTCGGTACAGCGCGGACAGCGGCGAGGAACACCTGCGGACAGGCTCGGTACAGCGCGGACAGCGGCGAGGAACACCTGCGGACAGGCTCGGTACAGCGCGGACAGCGGCGAGGAACACCTGCGGACAGGCTCGGTACAGCGCGGACAGCGGCGAGGAACACCTGCGGACAGGCTCGGTACAGCGCGGACAGCGGCGAGGAACACCTGCGGACAGGCTCGGTACAGCGCGGACAGCGGCGAGGAACACCTGCGGACAGGCTCGGTACAGCGCGGACAGCGGCGAGGAACACCTGCGGGACAGGCTCGGTACAGCGCGGACAGCGGCGAGGAACACCTGCGGACAGGCTCGGTACAGCGCGGACAGCGGCGAGGAACACCTGCGGGACAGGCACTGTACAGCGCGGCGCAACCAGTGGGTACCTTGCACAGTATGGTGTTGGCGCGGCTGGCGGCGGGCGGCGCCACGCGCTCGAGCAGCGGGAACAGCACGCACGCGAAGCACGCCTCCCAGCGCGCGCCGCCCAGCGCGTGCAGGCCCGGCGCCAGCAAGGCCCGCTGCAGGTACGCTATGGCGCTGTTCGCCACCTGCAAGCCGCAATACACTATACAGTCCGACAACTATAGATGGAGAATGAAAGAGACTTAGCGCATGTCTAACTGCAGTTGTCTAACTCGCTCGCAATTCCGATCGAGTTTATTTGGTATGGGCTGATAACTAGTATCGGAAACAGCTAGCAAAAACAGACATTTCAAACCGATGACGAGAGTGTCAAGATAGTTACACAATTACCCTGCAAGTTAGTATTGTGGACAAAGCGAGCGAAATCGAAAGTAAATTCCGCTAAGAATTGCTAGTGTCGAGTGAGGTGTAGCCGTCAATTCCCACCAATCATAGGCCAGTAGCTTGTCTCTCATTGGTGGAGAGTGACAGATAGACCCCACTCGACACTAGCGATCCTAGCGGAGTTTTGTAAGGCGTTAACGTAAGGCAGGGATGTAATTTCGGTTGCGGCGTCTGACGTTTACGCTTACAGACGTTTCGTGTGATACTTTCGATCGAGCCCCAAGTATACAGATATCGGCAAACCCTTATAGTTAAAGTGAGAAAGCTTTGCCCTGTCAAAATGTTTATGGCATTGTCATAAGACTGATTTTTGCCTGGCCCGTGGGAAAGGTTTTTCTACTATGTCTGTACCTGTTTTCGTCTATCTGTGCAAAATTCTGCTATGCCTTGCAATAGAGGCTTCCACGCCACTTCCCAAAGGTCATAATCCTCGGCGCCTGTAACAACACATTGTAAACTTTATATCTGATAGATAAGTGTTATTTTACGAGACACAAACTTAAAACCAGCAATACACGTGCTTGTAGCTTGCATAACTTTTATGCAGGTAGATAGTACTGTAGCTGAATAATAGTGGTTTTTAGGGTTCCGTACCCAAAGGGTAAAACGGGACCCTATTACTAAGACTCCGCTGTCCGTCCGTCTGTCTGTCTGTCCGTCTGTCACCAGGCCGTATGTACGGGATACGTACAACAGCATTGATCTGATTATTGATGTATGATATGATATAATGAACCGTGATAGTTAGACGGTTGAAATTTTCACAGATGATGTATTTCTGTTGCCGCTATAACACAGAATAAAATAAATATTTAAGTGGGGCTCCTATACAACAAACATGATTATTTTACCGTTTTTATAGATGTACGGACGGAACCCTTCGTGCGCGAGTCCGACTCGCACTTAGCCGGTTTTTTTAATTAACACTATACGTTAACTCTGTGATAAGGTAGATGAAAACATACATTTGTTGCGTAGACGTGGCTGTCTTACACATGTGGCCGCGGATGGGCAAATTAATTGTTTTCAGATGATAAAAATGTTTACACAGTTTACCTTGCTCTTGGTCGGCCTCGTCTCGCCACCATTTGAATATTTGCGCGGTGCGGCTGTGGAGCGTGTGCATCAGGTCTAACAGCTGTAAAATAAATAAAAATCTAGTGAAACAAACACGTTTGTCAGTCGAGTATTACCCGACATATTTCGGACTAATCTGTAGTCCTTCCTCCCTGGGAGTATACACTGCAGCGGTAGCAAAACAAAAAACAAACATACAAAACAAACACAAACCAATTTTTACTAAACTTAGCTAAGAACCACCACTAGAAAACCCGCTTTCAAATAAAAACATCCAAATCGACTCACCTGTTTAAGAGCTACAGTGCCACAGACAAACACACGATCCAACTTATAACACCCCTCTTTTTGCGTCGGGGGTTAAAAAAAAAAGTCACCCAGGCTCACCTGCAGACTGACCATGTGGTACTGGTCCAGGGTGTCGTCCTCCTCGTCGCTGGTCTCCTCGAAGCTGTCGCGGCGCGCCGCGCGCGGCCGCTGCTTGCGGCTCGCACGCGCCGCGCGGGGCTTCTTGGCTGCGGACAACATTACGGCACGAGTATCAAACCAATACACATCAAACAGCAGCGCGCCAGCGTGACATGTACCTGCGTGTAGGGTGGCCCGCGCGAACAGGCGCACGGCGCGCACGGCGGCGCGGCAGTTGTGCGGCGTGACGTGCGCCACGTCGCGCACCACGAGCGCCAGCGCCTCGCAGCAGCGCGCCAGGGCTGCGCGCCGGTACGGCAGGAAGGTGACATGCTCCGTGTCCAGGTCCGAGTCGGGAGCCGACTGCTCGTTTTGCACCTGTTGGGGGCCTCCGTTAATCACGTCATGTTTATTGCAACTTTTTAATCCCTACTCCTTCACCCCTGGTGATACGTGGTGATGTTTGAGATTAACCCCTCCCCCTACCCAAAATCACGTGTATTCTTTTGGTACAAAATATTTTAAGAACATTCTAATTTCGTATCGGCATTTTTATCACTTATCACTGACTGACTGATTGATAATAGATCAAAAACCTAACCCACTTCCAAATGACCTAGAAAGTTGAAATTTGGCAGACTTATGTAAGTCTGGTGACAATGCAATAGTTTGATAGTAAATTTCTGGTGGTCCAGCCAGGATCGTCACCGCATAAGGGAACTTTTCAATGGTTAATTGAATCAACTTGAAAATTATACGTGTATAGAGCTCTGATGACAATGCAAGTACATTAACAAAAACCAGTCAGAAAAATTATAAAAATTTCTTTCAAATACTAATGATATCTCACCAAAAACAAATGTGAAAAGGGAGCCAAGTTCAATACTGAATAAAAGAGGTGAAATCTAAATTGATGCCAAGTTTTATTCAAGAGCCTTTCCATATTAGTCTCAGGCACTTGGCTAGTTGTAATAAATTTACGGGGCAATACAATTTATTTTTAAATAATAAGCATACTTCAAAACGTTACGTTCATATAAACGTTTCGTTTGCTTTGGCTATAAATGTATAAACTTAATACTATTGACCTGCTGAATTCTCTAATTAATTTTGCAGATTTTTTGTAGAAGAAAATCAATAATTTGTAAATAATGAGTTATGGAGTGTGCGGATTCTACTTGGAATTCTGTGGTGCTTTGTTTAGCATGGTGTGTCGTTTGATATGGTGCGCGCACCTCGTTTAAGTTTAGCTTAAGCATGTATTTCATCACTATTTGTGAGATCCTGTAATTGACTCTGTGTTTCCATTCTCACTACTTATATTATGTTATAAGCTGTTGGTTCTCCTTAAATAAATAAATAAATAAATAAATAAATAAAAACTAGCCAAGTTGCATATGACTAAGACTGAAGGCCTTTTGAATAGGCTTTGCACCCGTGTAGAGTTCACCTGTTGTGTTCAGTGCTGTATAACGTGGCCAACCTCTATGGCGCGCAACTGGCCGCTTACAATTCGAACTAAATTCCAAATTACCGATTGGCTTTTGTTTTTTTCTGGACTTGAAAATTATCTGGCAAGGCGTAAGCCGCTCTTTAGATTTGCTTTCGATATTATTTGTTATTATCTATTTCTAATACTTATAGTAAAAAACAGGCTGCCACTAATGCAGGTACTGTGACTAAAACTTGTAAATATTTGTAGTTGCGTTCTTATTGTTTTTATCTTGTACTTACATTCGTGAATTTTAATCCAAGTCTCGTTTAGTTTTCAATCACTGGTCTAGGCACTAAAACGAGCCTTGGATAGGTGCTTAAAGCAATCCATACAGCAGGGTATTTGCTTCCAGCCCTTCCTTACCCGCTCCACCTTTCGCTTCTTTTCCGCCGTCAGGTTTCCGTCGCCCTACTGCCTCGGAGCAGACCGCCGCTGAAGACTGAAGCCTACTGGAAGCTCCGAGGCTACCCTGATACCCTGCCCTGCCTTCCTACCTATCCTGCTGTATTAAGGCCAGTGTTTCAAAGCTATTTTTCAAGAGCAGTGCTGACTGGGACAATTTGTACATAGTTTTTATTTTTATATTGTATTATAT
Source organism: Clepsis dumicolana (assembly GCA_963691665.1). Classification (NCBI taxonomy): domain Eukaryota; kingdom Metazoa; phylum Arthropoda; class Insecta; order Lepidoptera; family Tortricidae; genus Clepsis; species Clepsis dumicolana. Next base: position 12,993,624 of record OY829519.1, read on the forward strand.
TATCTATACAACCTCGCCTTGTTTTCCCATTTTCTCCGACCGGCTAGCCGGTTACAACTGAGCGGGGCTCCCTTGTCCGCGCGCATGTCCGCGGGTGTCTTACCAGTATCCAGCCGTGCGGGCGCGGCTCGGGCGACAGGTCGCCGGACGAGGCGGACGGGGCGCGCCGCGAGGCCTCCTCCTCCGAGCCCTCCGAGCGGCTCGACGCTGAGGACATTACCAGCCGTTACCAACTACAATGAGCTGCATCGAAATACGGTCACATTTCTTAGCTGCTTTAAAACCAGCTAGCGGGGTAAATGTTCATGTTAAAATTCAGGCAATTTCTAGATGGCGCCAAGGTCGTAGCCAGCGGGTCAAATAATAACAAAACAGCGGTACGAATGTGTCACTCAAGCAAGGTAGATGGCGCTGAATGTAAATAAGAACGATTCAAAGTATGGGCTTTGTCAATCCGTTAACTTTCCATGATCCTTGACGTTAGGCAATGTATAATCGACAGTTCGCGAGCAAGACAAAGACAGGAGACAGAGACAAGAGACAGGAGACAGGGAGACGGTCGCTGCCCAGGTAGTAGTGCCCAGTAGTGTCTCGTGTTGCGCTCGACACTTGTAGCGGTCTCCGGTCTCGGTCTCTTGTCTCGATCTCTTGTCTCTGTCGCGGCGCGAACCGCCACCTTAATTGCGTAAGGTTCTCCCTCGTTTGCCCGAATTTCATTTGCCATAATGTTCATTTGCTCGAGAAGAGTTCTTTATGAAACCATATTCAGAATTTTAAAAACAATATACTCTGGTTTTTAACAATTAACTGTTCAAACACCAACAAAAAAGTTGAAGGTGTTAATCGAAAATTTTTATCTCATCATCATCATCATGTCAGCCGAAAGTCGTCCACTGCTGGACGGGCGGCCTCCCCCGCGGCTCTCCACTCAGGCCGGTCTTGTGCTTTCCGCATCCACCGCGGTCCCGCAATCTTTACTAGGTCGTCGCTCTCTCTTTTTGGAGGCCTACCGACAGCTCGTCTCCAGGTCCGCGGACGTCATTCGAGAACCTTCTGACCCCATATTTTATCATCATCATCACCAGCATTTTACGTCCCACTGCTGGGCACAGGCCTCCTCTCAGAATGAGAGGGCTTGGGTTATAGTTCCCACGCGGGCCCAGTGCGAATTGGGAACGTCACACACATCATTGAATTGCTTCGCAGTAGTGTGCAGGTTTCTTCACGATGATTTCCTTCACCGAAAAACTCATGATAAGTAAATTACAAATGCAATTCCGGACATAAATTCCGAAAAACTCAGAGGTGCGAGCCGGGGTTTGAACCCACGACCTTGGGCTTGGGAGGCCATAGGTCAAATCACTAGCCTATCACGGCTTTTATTTACCTAGATATAATGTCACATGCTCGGTGAATGAACTCTTTCCTTGTATTCCGATATAGTTATGTGATAATTTATTGAATCAGGCGTTACTTTGCGGAGGTCTATATTTATGAATGTGGTCGCGGGTGAGCAAAGTAATTGTTTTTAGTTCAAAGTTATGTGGTTCGCCCTTTGTGGACAAGGTGCATACCAGCATTGGAGGCCCCGGGCTGCGCGGCGGGCCAGGCGCCGGCGCCGGCCGCGCACAGCAGTGTGAACACGATGTCCCACTCCTCAGCCGTATGTACGTTCTGCGCTGACGTCTTCACCAGCTCGTACAGCCCGCAGGATATCTGGTGGAGGGGACAGCTTCTATAGCGAAATAATCCGACCAATCTATACCGACAAAACAGTACCGTGACTGACTGACTGACAGACAAGGGACAGCCTAAACCACTGGACCTAGAGACTTGAAATTTGAATGATCCGTATATTTCGTTATGATTGAGTCTCACTGCAGTTTCATGTTGGAAGAACTTTTGTTTAAAAAGCTACTAGGGATGGTTAAGATTCCGAACCGAGGGATTTTGGGCAAAATGGACCGATGTTCGAAGACGATTAGGTACAAAACGTTAGCCAAGATTAGTATAGATCGAAAGACTGAGGATAACCACCAGCCAGTCGTTCAGATGGCTGGAAAGATATCGGTGCAGAGTTTGAGAGGCATGAGCCGCGCGCACGTGCGCAGCAGCGCCGGCCGCCGCGCCGCCCACTGCAGCAAGTCATGCTCACCACGGTGCAGTGTCTCCGGAACACGGCGCGCGGCAGCAGCAGCAGCGTGTGCAGCTGCCGCAGCGCGCGGCCGCAGCACAGCTCGGCGCGCATGAGCCGCGCGCACGTGCGCAGCAGCGCCGTCAGCGCGCGCGTCGGCGTGGGCGCCGGCCGCCGCGCCGCCCACTGCAGCACGAGCGACAGCTGCGCGGACGCCTCCGGCCACACCTCCAGCGCGCGGTCCCTGCCCCCACGCAAATACGTTACTTCATGCACGATAAGATGGCGTTTGGCAAACCAGAAGCATTTATCGACAAACATTATTAAAGGGTACACGAAAAAAGAACATGTCTAGTCACTTTAAAAGAAAAGACAAGATTTTAATCTCAAAATGTAGAGCACTCAATAGAATATAAGTTAAATCAGTTACAGATACAAATACTCATGTAACTTGTCTTTTTTATCACTTAAAAAAAATGTATACGAAAACCATATGGTTCCAAACTTTCAAATCGCGATAACTCAAAAAGTAGCCAAGGTGACCAGACATGTCTGGTCACCTTGGCAAGTTTTTGATAGTTGAATTGAGAAATGTTTTTACATGTCAACGTGTTTATGGCATTGACATAAGATTGATTTTTGCTGATCTGTAGAAAAACTTTTTTCACTATACCTACACACAGGTCAAACTTATAACACCTCTCTTTATGCGTCGGGGTATGCGTTTTAACCCTTTAGTTGAGAATGTGTATCACGATAAACATATACAGTACAGTCGAGTTCTCCAATATCTGTACAGCCATCGGTTCATAAATATCTAAACACAAACCTTATGTAACTGGCAATAAGGTCTGTGTATAGATATTTTTGAACTGTTGACTGTATAGAAATTGTAGAACTCGACTGTACATAGCACAAACGTCGTCTATATACCTGCTGTTCAAAATTATGTCTTAAATCAAAGTAAATATATGTTAAATATTATTAGCCATAGAAGTTTACTTAAAACATTTTTGTTTTGAACCATCATCAATTCATCAATATCTATAGCGGTCTTTTTGTATTTTTATTTTATTGCACATTTTTAGTAGACATAAAATCAGAAGAGACTAGAATTAAGAATTTCTCTATTTAGTTCTGCCAAATAAAGGGTGGAGCTGTGGAATATGCATCGGGAGTGCGAGCACCTGTTCTGTATGAGCGTGTGTCCGAGCAGCTCCAAGAAGAAGATCGTGACGTCTTCGGCCTGCGGGCTGGCCTGCAGCGCCTCCGCGGCGGGCGGCGCGCCCGCCGACACCATGGCGCGCACCAGCTCCTGACAAATACAACAAACTACAATCAATAACAACAAAATACTGACACGTTTCGATGAGGATGAAAGAAAAACAAATAAAAAAGGGACTTACGTAAAGCCGGACAAATATTTTGTGAGGTCTGTCGTGTCGTGAGGGCGCTAGTTTTTGTGATTAATTCGATCCCTAGCTCGCACCTCTGACTTTTTCGGAATTTAGAGTGTATCATAATCATAATTCATCACTATTTGTGAGATCCTGTAATTGGCTCTGTGTTTCCATTCTCACTACTTATATTGTGTTATAAGCTGTTGGTTCTCCTTAAATAAATAAATAAATAATCATTTAATCGCATTAAACATAACCAGACAGATCTGAATACAATGTGGTAGATTTTCATGCTTAACCAAGATTGGTATGCAAATATAGGTATAACCATAAGAATAAATAATAGCATAGTAGAACGGAAACTCCCGCTCCGGACGGACTCAAGGTCACGATATTAGAGTATTCGTTAAACAAACTACTCAGTCAGGCTGTCACGGCTGGCGTCGCCGCACGCGCGTTTGGTTGTTTATAATTTGGTTGTAAGCCTGTATGTATTTTATTTTATATTTGTAGGTGAGTAATACTTACTTAAATCACCTTAAATGGCTTCATTTGATATGGCACTTATAATAACTTCTTATTTAGAAGTGTCTATAATTATGTAGGCACGTAATGTATTATAAATCTCATATTTTGTAAAACTGGAATAAAATAATGATGTCAAAGTAAAGACAAAACTATATCTTAATGATATTATCTTTAGACGCAAGTACCTAATATTTAACAGCGACGTGAAGGAGGAAGTAGGTACATAAATGGCGGCGTTTTGGACTCGGTCAAAAGAGATTCCGTTCTACTATGTTACTATTTATTCTTATGGTATAATATAGTACACGAACGTCGAACATGCATAGAATTATCAATTAATTACAATCACTCTTACTTAATATTTACATGTTTCATGTGTATCTGTATTTCTATGCATGTGTATTTTAAATTATTTAGGTTAATTTCAGATTCCGGATCTTTTTACTTTTATTTGTATGTCTACTCTTTTTTCTGGTGTCCTGTCAATCACCCGAAGGTTAACTGGTGGAGATCCCTTTAAAGAATAAGTTCGACTTTGTACATTTGCTTTTGTTCTGTTATCTGTTATTTTAGATTTTATGTGCAATAAAGAGATATACATACATACATATATTTATGTACGATATTAATTTGTAATTTATCATGAACTTATCGATGAAGGAAAGCATTGTAAGGAAACCTGCACACTCCTGCGAAGCAATTCAATGGTGTGTGTGAATGTGAAGTTCCCAATCCGCATTGGGCCCTGTCATTTTAAGAAGAGGCCTGTGGTGATGAACAAGTTATATTTATTTATACTTACTATAGCCCGAAACTATGGTCTGACCAAACACATTGGCCCAGGAATCCACCGCGCAGAAGACCGGAGCGAGTGAAGGAAGCCTTTTGATGGCTTTTGTCGGGGTCACGACCCTCAACATTGGGGGACTGAGAAGGATACTTACTATTCGTTACTGTTCGTTGACGATGCCAACACATTGTTGGGCTGCTGCCAATCAAGACTTACCTGCAAGCTCTCCAGCTGCAGGAACTTGGTCTCGTCGATGAGAAGCGCGGGCCAGTTGCACTTGTCCACGCACTCCGCCGCCGCGTCGATGAGGACTTTCTCGTGCGGAGTGGGCGCTCGCATTCCTGGATAAAGATTACAGATTTATTTGGCGCACTTATAGACGTTAAAATCGGCTGTATGATGTTGTGGTACATTGGCTATCGTGGTCGTGTTTGAAACCATAGAATCTGCAATCAATAAGCGATTGGGTTCACTTCGTCCACATTCTCATTTTGTCAACTTCCTAGCTCGTCAACAGTCCCGTTTCGTCCACCATTCCCAAACCGTTCACTTCCTGTCGCGTCCACATTCCTATCTCTTCTAGATTCCCAACTCGTCCACATTTCCAAGTCTTACGCATTACCAATTCGTCGACATTCGTAAGTCGCCCATATTCCCAAGTCACCCATACCATAATCCCAATTCGACCACGCTTCAAGTTAAAAACTAGATATCTTATCGATTATTAGAAATGAGAATGTGGACGAGTTGGGAAACTTGACGAGTTGGAAAAGTGGACAAGATGGGGCCTATTCCTTCATGCCTTATCTCGTAAGCATGCTAGTAGTATACATGACAACCGTTTTTCTAAGCAACTGTATCACTGTTGTCTCCTGGGTGATGGGACAGAATAACAACACTAAAAAAGTAAAACCGCCTTCAAAAAAAACCTCAGAAAGCCGCACCGCAGCGACTTCATATTTCTGCTAAGCCATAAAACTCATGGCTTTTTGGGGATTATTTAATGTTTTTTTTCTGAAGTTCTTTTTGAAGGCGGTTTTACTTTTTGTTAAAATATTTTTTATTTCACAATTTTAAGTTACGTTAATATTTAAAATATTATCCTCCAACTCCTAACCGTTAAGGAGTTGTACCTTCCATCATCACCTCATCAGCACGAGATAATGACAACCGTTTTTCTAAGCAACTGTATCACTGTTGTCTCCTGGGTGATGGGACAGAATAACAACACTAAAAAAGTAAAACCGCCTTCAAAAAAAACCTCAGAAAGCCGCACCGCAGCGACTTCATATTTCTGCTAAGCCATAAAACTCATGGCTTTTTGGGGATTATTTAATGTTTTTTTTCTGAAGTTCTTTTTGAAGGCGGTTTTACTTTTTGTTAAAATATTTTTTATTTCACAATTTTAAGTTACGTTAATATTTAAAATATTATCCTCCAACTCCTAACCGTTAAGGAGTTGTACCTTCCATCATCACCTCATCAGCACGAGATAATGACTACCAGACGCAAGTACTTGAATAGCTTTCGAAAATATATGAAACACATGATACGTGCCTATAAAATTTGAGGGTTGCCCTCGATTTCCCTGGGATCCCATGATCAGATCCTGGCTGGTGACAATGGGACCAACAAGAAAGTATACCCTTTCAAAACAAAAATAAGAATTTTTTAAATCGGTAAAGCTGTCTTCGAGTAATCGGGGAACATACATAAAAAAAAAAAAAAAAAAAAAAAAATCCGACAAATTAAGAACCTTCTCCTTTTTTTGAAGTCGGTTAAAAAGTGGATTGACCCTCGTATTCATCACACAAATGACTGCCCGGGACCGCCATAGTCAGGTTCTCCGAGCAGTACATCGCCGGGTCTTACCTGTCTCGCCCAGAGCGATGTAGGAGTAGAGGCTGGACAGCAGGCCGGCGTCCGCGCCGCGGGCCACGTCGCGCACGAGCGGCACGCGGCCCGCCGCGGACAGGTAGTCCTCCGCCTCCATCAGGCACTGCCGGGGACCACAGGGTGCACTCACACGGCTGCTGACTTTGACAAGCGATAGCTGCTGTCTTTGACAAACGACGGCTGCTGACTTGGACAAGCGACAGCTGCTGTCTTTGACAAACGACGGCTGCTGACTTGGACAAGCGACAGCTGCTGTCTTTGACAAACGACGGCTGCTGACTTTTACAAGCGACAGCTGCTGTCTTTGACAAACGACGGCTGCTGACTTGGACAAGCGACAGCTGCTGTCTTTGACAAACGACGGCTGCTGACTTGAACAAGCGACAGCTGCTGTCTTTGACAAACGAAGGCTGCTGACTTGGACAAGCGACAGCTGCTGTCTTTGACAAACGACGGCTGCTGACTTGGACAAGCGTCAGCTGCTGACTTCGACAAGCGACAGCTAATTCGGTCCGTCTAGCAGGGACTCGAATCAGCGTGTGTTGTTTTTTTTTTCTAGGCGATTTTTTGTTTTAAACAAGTTTTTATTTAAAAAACTTTTACTTCTCACGCTCTTAAAGTTCATATTTAGATAAATCAACTCCCCTGGACAACGCCATTTTTCTAAGCAATTATATCAATGTTGTCTCCTGCATCACGGGACCGAATAAAAACACACATTTATGCTGGGTGTAGGCTGCATAAAATCGTTTTTATGGTCTAGCGCATAAACTAAAATCTTCGTCTAAGACAAAGGCCGTTCATCAATTTAGGAGCTACAATGCCACGGACTGATACACAGGTCAAACTTATAACACCCCTCTTTTGGCGGGGTAAAAAGGGTCTGGCCCAATAAGACGTCTTACCTTAGGCAGCAGCCTCCCTAGATACAGCGTGTGCACGATCTCCAGGAGATGGCGCCACGCGTCGCGCACGCAGTCCGCATGGCGCGCCGCCACCGCGCACGCGCGCCGCAGCGCCAGCTGAGCCTTCGTTGATTGACCCAGTGTCACGCCTGCGCACAAATATCATTCAACAAATAATCAAGTTTCCTTCGAGCAACGAAAGACTGTGCGTTTAACCACAATTCTAAAACCAGTTTTTCAGAGTAGACGTGATCTGTTCTTGGTGAAATTAATGTGTCTGTATTGTCAATACAATACAAATATCCTTTATTGAAAACCACAAAACAGTACAAGGAGATTACAGAAAACTGGTATGGTAGACAATAGGCATGTCGATGTGATAGATAATAAACAGGTTCCTGAAGAAATGGTGGTTTTAATCTTGAAAATAATTCCGTATATTCCCATATCTATCAGAAACGCGATTGGGTAACTTACCGCGAATATTTGAGAAGTAATTTTTCATAAATTTGGATTATTATTTTTAGGATTTCTGGCATCTCTAAACTGGGTTGAATCTAATAAAAAATCTTTCAATGGTTATAAAACAGTTATTTATAAAGCAAGTTCTCGAAAAGTGCCACTTTATTCATAGAAAGTTATTTTAGCAAAAGATATTCATGTAACTTTTCTGCATACCTGCGGCTGCGCACGGAAAAATATACAAATTTTCTATGAATCCACGTTAAGTGAAGTTTCACTTTCCTCGCGTAATGTATTCTAAAACATTTATGTGGAAATGTAGGCAATTCCTAAGTGAACGACCTCTACTGTCCACTGTGATAGCATACCTATAGCGATGTAATGCAGAGGGCTGGGGTGCGGCGCGCAGCAGGCCGGTGAACTTGCAGAGCGTGAGCAGCAGCGTGTCGACCGCGAGCGCGGGCGCGCCGGCCGGCCGCCGCGCCAGCAGCGCCGCGCAGCGCTCCAGCCCCGCCAGCGCCAGCACCGCCGCGCTGCGCAGGCTGCCCGCCGCCAGCTCCGACGCGCTGGGCGGCGCCGCGCGCTCGAACGCCGCCGACAGCGCCGCTATCTGCGGGGACCATCGCCTGGGTTACAACTGTAAACTTTACATTTATGAACTGAGCTCATCCACTTAGCAGCAATCATAATGGCATTGTATCTAATACAATGCTATCATTTGATTCTGTTGTCGTAACCGCCAAACAGTTGCTTACATAAAAGGTTAGAACTACTTTGCTTGTCTATTAAAATTTCAACCTTAGTCCATGTTGAGTAGTCCAAGACGAAAATAGCATATTCAACCCTTGTGTATTTTATTACCACTCTAGCCAAGACAGGGACGTATTGGTATTAAATAAAGAATATAAAACTTGCTTTTAGACCTACTCAATAAGGTTGAAATTTCAATACGCAAGCAAAGCAGTTCTAAACTTTTATGCAAGTAACTGGTTGGCGGTTACGAAAACAAAAGCAGATGCAAGCATTGTATTAGATACAATGCCATTGTGATTGCTGTTAAGTGGATGAACTCAGTTCAAAAAAAATACTATACTGGGAGCATACGGAAGCCACGAGCTGCTGACTGACCTGCGGCGGCGCGGCCACGGGCAGCAGCCGCGCGGTGTGTCCGCGGCGGTAGCGGCCGGCCGCGGTGTTGCCGCGCCGCTGCAGCACGCGCCACAGGTACGCGTCCCGCACCAGCCCTACTCGCTCCGCTGGCATCACCATCTCCTCGTTCCTGTTCAACAAAGCGATCGCTACAAAAACAGTAACATATGTCAAGGATACACTGTCGTTGAAATCGTTGAAAATCCTTTATCCGAACTGAAAAACTACTAAACCAAATAAATAATAAAAAAATATGAACAAAGCGGCGCGTCAGTCAGCGGTGACATTCGTGACGTACGGGCTTGTGTTACGGGGGTTTCGATTATGGACATTACCTATTATTATCATGATACTCGGGACTTGATAGCGTAAAAAACTTTTATATTTAAATTTGAATTTAAATACCTCGACGTTTCGGACGCGACGTTTTTTACGCGATTAAGTCCCGAGTATCATGATAATGTGTGAAAATCGCGAAAGTTTAAATCAATACATTACCTATTATGTTTTGGGCTATTCAATATTTTTCAAATATTCCATCGTGTGTCGTGAAGTGGTGTAGAAACCATACATATATGAAAAACACTAGAATTACCTTTAATAAGTAATATACATTTTAAAAACCTATACTTGACAACTCACGCCGTCCTCGCCGAGCGGGATAGTTGAATGGTTCGACCGACCATTATCGAAAAATGCCGAGCGCTGCCGACGCGTGTCGCCGCTCATTGGCAAGCTACGATTTTCGACGTGCGAGTATCATGTGTACGTGCGTCGTTGCTGTGCGTGTTATAGGGTCATATTTTCGTGCGTTGATATATAGGCGTCACCCATGTCTTTACAGTTCGCTAGGGGGTTAAAAATATTACAGCTTTATCACACTGGCGATTTGCTAGCGAGTTTTGTATAGAGGCGATCACGCAACGTGTTCGCCGCGAGCGATATTAGTACAAAGCACTCGCTCGCAAATCGCTAGTGTGATAATGGTAAGACTCTCGATGTATGACTCACTTGATGGAATGAAATATAGCCTCGAGCATGGGCTGGTCGAAGTCCCCGGAGCCGTTGCAGCCGCGCAGGTTGCGCACGAAGTCGTCGGCCGTCATGGGCACGTTGAGCTTCTTGGCGTTGTGGTTGTGCTGGTCCATGTTCAGCATTATCACCGCGTACGCCAGCCGGAACGCCGCGTCCGTGTTCGCGAACGGAGACCCGTTGGTTGTCTGTCGCGAAAGGGGGGCTTTTGAGGGTTATACCCTGCTAACTTGTGGTCGTATCAAAAATATTCCCAGTTCTTTACGGAATGGGTAGGCTCGTTAGTCATGGTTAGAAATAACGTAATAAACGTGTATTTTTAATCTGTGTCCATAGGCCATATTATATCCATTTTAGTGGCTTTGTGTGCTGTAGACCTGGCGAGCTCATTTTAGAACATTTTTCTCTTTTTTTTTAATTTACAAAAACTGAATCAACGAAAAATTTTTATCGAACCAGCTCACAAAATTTTAGGAAAACCGGTTGAGAAATGAGAAATGCGACCTGCAGAGTAAAACAGCCGGACAGACATATGTAAGCACTAGCTTTCGCCCGTGGTTTCGCTCTCGTGGGAATTTCAAAAAATTCCGCCTTATCCCGGACATACATTATAAAAGGAACCTCTATGCCGAATTTCAGCTTTAGAAAGCTAGGGCCTAGAGGTCCAGGGGTTCGGGCTGGGTATTAAACAGTCAAGTCAGTAAGTCAGGATTTTTCTTTCTATATATCGTCGGGTGACCAGCAAAAGTCACTAAATGCAAAAAATATTGTAAGGAAAATCAACCATATTAAAAGAGAAATAAAATCAAATTCAAATATAAATAAAATATAAAATAAAATAAAAATAAAAATATAATAATTTAACTTCTAATTTAGCTTCTTCATCTTGGTTTCTGTATTTTGGTTGTCTGTAAGAGATCGCTTTTAAGCGATAAGACCGCCTATTGTCTACCATACCTGTTTTCTGTAATCTCTTTGTACTATTTTGTGGTTTTCAATAAAGAATATTTGTATTGTATTGTTGTATTGTATATAAATAAAAAATAAATAAAATATAAATTTAAATATAAAAGTTTTTTACGCGATTAACATGATAATAAGAGAAATAAGGTTGATAGAGTCGAATTAGTGAAGTAGTTAGTGACTTTGGCTTGTCACCCGACGATATACAGATTTCAGCCCGAGCCTCGACCTCGACGCTGCTCGACCGTTCGCTAACGGCCTGTACTCACGTGCCAGCGCTCCGCGAAGCGCTCCATGACGAGGAAGATGAGCGGCGCCTCGCCCGGCAGCCGGAAGGTCTCCAGGTACAGCCGCAGCGCCTGGTCGATGCGCAGCGCCGCGTAGTCGAAGCTGGCCGCGAACGCCGCCAGCACCCCGTACCCGTCCTCCGCGTCGCGCGACGACCGCTTGCAGATGTACTCGCCTGCGGACCGCCCAGCGGTCAGTAACCGAGCGAGTGGCTACAGGTGCATTCTCTAAGGCCTCTCTAGATCGGCCCGATCCAGATCCACGCGTTTAGGTTCCCTTCGTCCACATTCCCATTTTGTCAACTTCCTAGCTTGTCAACAATCGATATTCCCAAAAAGCCAATATTCCCAAATCCTCAGCATTGAGAACCTCCTCCTTTTTTGAAGCCCGTAAAAAAAAAGGAAAATAATATTGCATGAGTTGAAAAAGTGGACGAGTTGCGAAAGCGAACTGGTTGGGAAAGTGGACGAGTTGCGAAATAGGACTAGTTGGGAAAGTGGACGAGTTGCGAAAGTGGACGAGTTGCAAAATCGGACTAGTTGGGAAAATGGACGTGTCACATCCCTACGCCTTTTTAGTATCATTATTTTTATAAATACCTTAATTGTAGTAGATATAGTATACGTCCCTAAGCATGATGAATGCTGTCGCATGCCTGTTATTGGTGCATGAACAGGGGCCATAACTAGTAATATTGTTAATTCAAATGTTTTGTTTATGTACTGTTGGCACGTCTAAATAAATAAAATAAAAACATATGCAATAAAAAGTTTGAGTTTCAAATCCCCACTCACCGATCATCTTCTTGTCCAAATCCGGGTTTTCCCTGAGGAACATGGCGACCTCCTCCGGGTCCAATGGAGTTTTAAGAACGCCGTGCTCTTGCAGAAATTCGATTCCGCGCTCCGGTTTCTGGTTGAACAGCTCTGTTCCTTGGGTCACCCACTGGAGACAAATTAGACTTAAAATACCATGGAAGAGAGTAGTTGGATATCAGAAAAAAGAAACACTTTTTGAGCTAGTGTAAGAGTATTTTACCGACCAAATTTACCATAAAAGCTTTTGTCACTTTAACTATAAATGTGTTAATATTCAAAGCGACATATTTGATGGAAATCCGCTATGTAACACAATACAGGCTCAATAACAATTTCTATTTTAACACTGCATTCAAGGTTGACTAATTAATTCGCTTTAAAAAAAACTTTTTTGACGTCATTGCCGTCACTTGGCCGTTGACAAATATTCATGTCGCCTCTCTTTCGTTTGTCACCTGAAGGACAGGGATGGAGTGACAAACATTTGGCCAATACAACCAAGTTAATTGCCAAGGTGGATGCGGAAAGCACAAGACCGGTCTGAGTGGAGAGCGCGGGGCAGGCCTATGTCCAACAGTGGACGTCTTTCGGCTGACATGATAATGATAAGAAAAAATAAAGATAAATAAATGAATATCATGGGACAAATTGACACCAATTGACCTAGTCCCAAACTAGGCAAAGCCTGTACTATGGGTACTAGACAACGGATAAACATACTTACATAGATAAATACATACTTACATACATACAAAACATCCAAGACCCGAGAACAAATATTCGTATTCAACATACAAACATCTGTCCCGACCGGGATTCGAACCCAGGACCTCAAAATTCAAATATTTATTCAGCAAATAGGCAGTTGAATGCTCTTTTACACGTCATTTTTTTTAGTCTACCAGCGCTTTCGGAAAGACCATGATTGCCAAGAAGAATGCGCCGCAAGAAACTTGGCACAAAGTCATTTTTTTCTAAAACCATGTTACATTAGCTCTTACAACACGTCAAGCTTCATAGTCAGGGTCTCTAACCACTAGGCTATTCGGTCGTAATGAGGCTAACCATTTCACGCACTCACCTTCTTCATATTCCTAATGTTGTCCAGCTCCGCTTCCGAGGGCACATCGGAGCCGCCCTGGTGGCGGCCCGCCCGGCCGCACCCGACGTACTGGCTGATGTCGTGCGCCGCGTGCTCGCCGCCACACGACACGTCCTCCATACCCCCCAGCTCCAGAGACACGTGCCCGCATCGCCCGCTCTCCTTCTCCTCGGCCACGCTTTGGGCCTCCGTCTCGCTCTCTTTAGGATAACTCATCTCTATAGCTTCAATGATCGTCATCAAAGCTTCCAAAGACAAAAGATGGATGTTATAAGCGGTAGAAGACACCACGTTCTTGGACAGAAGCTTCGTCATCTCCTCAAAGACGTTCATGCAGTAGATGTCACAGTCATAGTTGAGGTACAGCTCGTTGCATAACCCTGGTATCCGGAACATCTGAGCGAGGCTTTCTAGCGATAAATGCTGGATTTCCTTCAGCTCGTAGTTGGCCTTGGACACGTCCGTGGATATGATCTCTATGATTTTCTTGAAGAACGCTTCCATTTGGAATTTGAGGTGGAATCGCAGCGCTTCGAAGAGTAGGAAGGTTAACTGCAGATCGAGCGCGAATATTGATATCCGTTCCGTGTTTAGCAGCTGGGGATGACGAAAAGAAAAAATACATAAAGCCGTGGTAGCATAGCGCTATGACCCGTGACCTCTAAATCAGATAAAATAAAAAATAATAACCTAAGCAACTTTGGTTTGGTAAAAGTTAAAAACCCCCCGACATTGTCATTTCAAAAACGGGTGAACCGATTTTAATGAAACTTAGCTAAGAACCATCTCGATTAAGCTAGCTTTCGATTAAAAAAAAAACCGCATCGAAATCGAACCACCCGTTTGGGAGCCATGATGCCACAGACAGACACACAGATACACATGTCAAACTTATAACACCTCTCTTTTTCGTCGGGGGTTAAAAACAAAATATAGTTTATTTGCCAAGCGGTTTCACATAATTGTAGCTGATTACCTATGACCAGCACACTAGGCTGAGCATGTCTCGTCAGGTCCAGATGGTACTGGGTTCGAGCCCCGGTTCACAACTCTGAGTTTTTCATTTGTAATTTACCATAAGCTTTTCGGTCTACACACTCCGATTCAATGGTACGTGAGTAGTTCCTAATACGCACTGGGCCCGCGTGGGAACTATAGCCCAAGCCCTCTTATTGTGAGAGGAGGCCTGTGCCCAGTAACGGGAAGTAAAGCAAGGTTGGAGAGGATGATAAAAGTTTTAACATGAAACTCCCGTGAGGTTCGATCATAGTGAAATAAAACGGATCACTTACGTATATAAGTCGAGTCTAAACTCGACTCGACAAGTTTCGGATTCCTAGTCTTTCCTCTGAGAGCGCACGACCAAGCGGCAGCGAGACGCACACCGCACGCCGCGGTTCTGCTCGCGCGAAGATGAAAAGCTTCTAATTATTCCGAAACAGTCGGGCTAAACTCGACTTATACACGTGAGTGGTCCGTTTTATTTCACTAGGATGATGAAAGCCTAAAGCAGGTATATTGCTCCAGGGCCTCGACACTCACGCTGAGCAGGTTGCAGCAGAGCGGGTCCCTGACCAGGTACAGCAGCGAGGGGTAGTGGGCCACGTGGTCCGCGCCCACCTCCAGCGCCGTGGCGCCCAGGCACAGGCCTAGCTGCACCATGCCGGACGTGTTCTGCGCGTCCAGCGGGTTGCACAGCGAGATCAGGAACCTGCCCCGGGAGACGCGTGCTTCAAGACACCGGACTAGTGCGACGAGAGCTCGCTCGACACTATAGTCTATAGTGCAGCGCCGCTATATCGACAATCATGACCGTACATCGGGGTTTTCGGTGCGGAAATGATTTGAGAAACAGTCCCTGCAATAGCACTGGTAAATACTGAGTCTCTAACAAATGTAAATGCAACGACGGGTGTTTGAATTGGTATATTCTAATCAGAATTTTACGTTCGTTGGCGGGAAATCTTAATTTGGCTACATTTGCTGGGTAAGCGGTATTAACCAATGCCAGTTACGCGGATTTTCCCTGTGGGTGTTGTGCAGATACACAGTATTTACCAGTGCTAGTTACACGGTATTGCACTATCCCCGATGATACATCTTTTTATTGAGAAACACTTTTTAAAATAAGTAGAAGTAAATAAATATGTCTATAACAACGTAAATAATTAAATCTCATTATCTCATTGCTATTTAAACAAATAAATATCATTGGACAATTGACACCAATTGTCCTAGTCCCAAACTAGGCAAAGCCTGTACTATGGGTACTAGACAACGGATAAACATACTTATATAGATAAATACATACTTAAATACATATTAAACATCCAAGACCCAAGAACAAACATTCATATTCATCATACAAACATCTGCCCCGACCGGGGATCGAACCCGGGACCTCAAGCTTCATATCAGGGTAGAGACCACTAGGCTATCCGGTCGTATTTAATTGTTACTTGGTATTATTTATTTTTCAATAAAAATACATGTCAACTGTTGACCTTCTTTCTAATGCTAAAGCAACGGGCGTATAAGGTCAAACGATGCTGCCGTACCGGAACAGCTCCCGCACGCACACCAGCCCGTACGGGCGCAGGTCGGGCGGCTCGGCGCGCGCCGTGAACCGGATGCCGCGGTGGTTGACGTACTCAAGTTGCTCCGCGCTCTCTTCCGGCTTGGCGGCCGCCGCACCGTCCGGGTCCGATTCTGGGACTAGGAATCATAACGCATAATTGAGAATAAGAATGACCAACTTAGAAAAGTTGAAATTCCCCGACATCGTCATTTGAAAGTTTAATAATAATAATACTTCAAAAACGGGTAAACCGATTTTAATGGAACTTAGCTAAGAACCGTGTCGATTAAACAAGCTTTCGATTAAAAAAAACCGCATCGAAATCGGTAAATCAGTGTGGAAGCTATGATGCCACAGACAGACACACAGATACACAGGTCAAACTTATAAGACCCCTCTTCTACAAATTTCAAACTCAATAATCAATTTCAGCAATTGCTCGAATAGCGTACTTAATTGGATTAACGCGTTACCACGGTATAGTAAAGGTTTGGGTTCGAACCCCAATTCGAGAATTACTTTTTCTGGTTTTTCTGTATATTCACGCATCAGTTTGAAATTTGTGAAAAATAATTTCGAATTAAATGACCGTAAAACTAAATAATACAAAAAGTTAGCCCCTCTTTTTCATCGGGGGTTAAAAAAATATAACATTTATTTACTCACACGAGTCGAAAATCCGCTAGGAACGATGGTGTCTATCTGTCACATTCCACCAACCATAGGCCAGTAGCTTGCCTCTATTGGGCGGAGGATGACAGATAGACCTCAATCGATACTAGCGATCTTAACGGATTTTTAATCCTCACTTATTAATGCAGATAAGACGATTTTTAATTCAACAAAAAATAATAAAAAGGAGAACATTTGATCACTGAAAATTATAACATCAATGTTTAATATTTCAATACAAACTTCAAACTGAACGATCAGTTTGACATTTCATAAAAGTTGCTAGTTTGGCCTACATAGTCATCAGCCCCATTTTAAAATAACATTATAATTACATGTGACAATATGAATGTTTCTGTTGAGACCGTCAAATGGTAGTAAAACATATGCAATGTTCTTTACGTACTAGCTAGGTACTGTGAAGAGGCCGCTCATTGTTTGATTATTGTGTTCGTTATTTAAAAATACGAATGCAAAGTGTCTAAATAGGCACAAAACAAGAGCTGTTACATTCACCCAACGGCCGTGCCTAAATAGGCACCAGCCCACAGTACTATAGTTTTTCATTGATTTGAATCAAATACTATTCATCGAAAACATGACGAAAACACCAGAAGGATTTTGCCTTTATTTTTAAAATTTCCACAACTAGTATTTCTCCTCGCTTCCCCTCCCCCTCTGCGCTGACACACTTCCATAACAGCTGTGATACTGACGTGTTTCTAGTAACAGCAAGGTCCATGGACCAACCCTCATGCTTCACAAACAAGTTATTGTGACAACTGCCACTCACCCTCCTCCCCTTTCTCCCCGCTCGCCTCCTCCCCCTTGGCCTCCCCCTTGCCCTCCCCCTCCGCGCTGACGCACTTCTCCAGCAGCTGCGATATGGACGTGTTGCCAGTAGTGGCGAGGTCCATGGACGAATGGCGCGCGTGCTTCTTTGTAGGACTCTTAATCTGTTCTACGGGCTCTATTGTGATTTCCGCCTCGTTTATGAGGTTTTTGTCTTGGCTAGAAAACAAATATACCATTTTAATGTAACATGATGATAAAAATATCATCATCATATGCCTTATAATACTCTCTTTTAACATAAACTTCCCATTGACACTCTTCTAACATGAGACTACTGCTATTTTATAGACCTTTTGGTTTGCGTGGCACAGGCATAAGCTGAGGCGCCTACCATTTCCATAGTTAGTAGCATTTTTGCGGTCAAAATAATTTTATTGTACACTAGTTTAAGCTGTATACCTACAAACTATTGAATAAATGTCTTATATTATTATTATTATTATTTATAAGTCCGAGTAAAGGTCGCATTTAAACTGATTCTCCTACAATTTTGTGAGCAATTTCGATAATTACAAGGATTTCTTTTGTCAATAAAATTTTTGGAAATAATCGTATCACATCGTATCGTACCTATGTCTAAGACTTTCTGCTTTTTTGGCTTCGGCGTCTACGTCGGGGTCCACCGCCGGCGGCGCCGGGCTGACGGGCTCGGTGATGGATGATTTTCTCTCCAGAGAGTTGGTACCTGAGGAGTCAGAGCCATGATTAAGGGCCGCTGTTTCACCACCACCATAGGTAAGTTATGTCTAACAAATAAATGTGATGTCATCTCTGTTAGTTCTAACAAAAGCAGACAGACGATCTGACAGATATCTGTCAGATATATTTATTGGAGGGTGATGCTGATGAAACAGGCCTAAGTGTAATTAGTTAACAAAGTGTTTAGTAATACAATACAATATTGCTGGTAGATTCAGAAAACTTCTTGTATACATTCTCAGGGGTATATTAAAAAAAAGTTCCGCGATACCGGGTGAACTGACGCAACGTTGTCCAATTTCGCTCGACAAACGATCTCCATAACTTTCATTTTTCAATACGAACGACTGAGTAAGTTTTTTAAAACGATGTATGCAGTTTATCTTGGCACTAAAATCGATGACATGGTTCCTAAGAACAGACCTTTGTATGTCTTATTGTTACAGACTCGCCCATACTGACCGATCTAAATGTGCCACCATGTATATAAAACTCTTCAGTTACTGAGTGACTGACAGACAACGCAGAGCCGCAACCCTTGGCCCTAGAAGGCTGAAATTTTGCATAGAGGTTGTCTATATGATGTAGACAAGCACTAAGAACGGATTTGTTTTCCACGGGATAGATAGAGACTAGCTATGGGCGAGTCGAGTTGTCCGATTCGAAAAATTCGATTCAAATCAAGTTCCATCGCAACTCGAATCAACTCGACTCGCCCGATCGAATCGCGCAACCGCAAGACCGTAACGCGCACCCAACTCGATCGACTCGGCTTGATACGAAAGCAAGTTATGCGAGTCGCCAACTCGGTGACTTGTATACGGGCCGGGGCCGAGCCATGACAACTCGACTCGATTCGCCGTCTCGCAGACTGGGCGAACGCCATCCGTCCCGTTGATCAGAGTCGAGTCAACTCGTAACATCACCAGTAGAGACTAAACGGGATCGTACGCGTACGAAGTCTCGAAGAAAATCTAATCATGGAGAACAATAACATGCAAGTTATAGAGGAGGCGCCAGTACATGAAGGTAGCCAACTGCCTCTCCGTGATAAAAATTATGTGTCGAGTATGTCTTGATGACCATACCCCGCCCACCGTCGCCGGCGGGCGCGCCATCGGAGTGGCGAACACCCTTTTGGCATCACCGGGCAGCGAGCGCTCTCTTATGTATTCTGGGGGAGACAACCGTTAGCGTGTTCGGCTGGTGAGCAGCGCCATCTAGCGGGAAGCTTTGATACTACTGGCGCGTATATCGACTTCGAAAGTTGCAAATCATCATCATCATCACACTTTTTTTAGGTCCCACTGCTGGGCATTGCTGCTTGCTTGACGGCCTTAAATATTTATACTTATTTTTTTATTTTACGAACGAGGCTCTAGCAAAAGCCCGAAGTCTGAGGGCTTTCTGAGCCCGAGGCTCGTAATTTCTGTACCGCCCGTGAAACATACAATGTTTTTCATCAGTTCATCACACTTGCGAGGAAAAAAATTAAGCGATAAAACAGAAAAAGTTAATATTGAACTTGAACTTTTGAAGTTACCAGAATTTTCATTTAACATTCTGGATCAGGACGCTTCGATAGTTTTATATTTAAATAACACTTATTTAAAAGTTTGATTTAACGAGGACCGTGCGTAATGAGAAGAGAAAGTTAGCATTTCCTGCACTTGTGCGGAAAAACATATTCATACAACTTTTCCGCACACTTGAGGATGCGTGTAGAAAAATATACTAACTTTCGATGAATATGTTGATCCACGTTAAGTGGCACTTTTCTCGCATAATGCATTGTGAAACGTTATTATGACATTCATGTGTAAATGTAGGCAATTGCCTAATTTCCGCGTTAGTATCACAAACAGGTCGGCAACGGACTAGTGACTCTTGAGGTTACTGGTTCTCATGGGTACCGGTGATCGCTTACCATCAGGTGACCCGCTAAAATAGTACTTTTTGATATAAGTGCGGGAAGTATGTCGTTATGCGCGAGTCCCGATGTGTCTAGGCCCGAGCCGCAAGGCGAGGGACGAGTGAAAATGACACTTCCGCACGTGTACCAAACGACGTTTTTTAATACATTTACGAAAAAAATATAATAAGGCGGTGGGCCGCCTCACCACCACCCGCCGGCGCCTTGGAAAAGTAAAAAGCACTAGTACGAAAAATACAACTTTCCGCATGAAACGTAGCTACAAAATGTAGCAATTTTTCTGTAACTGTATTAAAAACAAATATTCAGTACTGACTGTGTGAGGGGCGCTTCCTGGCCTTGTCGCGCTTCTTGAGCGAGAGGCCGGCGGAGGCGAAGGCGGCCGCCTCCAGCTCGGGCGGGAACTGCGGCAGCCGCATGAAGACCAGCTGCGTCATGTCGCGCAGGCACTGCTCGGCGTTGCGCCGCAGCAGCTCTGCAGGCACATGGCTTTTCTGAGTAAGGCTTTCTAAGTAAGGTCTTCTAAGTAAGGTTTTCTAAGTATACAAAGAGATAAACTAAAAACAAATAGTATTAAATAATATACATATATATATTACGGGACAAATTGACACCAATTGACCTAGTCCCAAACTAGGCAAAGCCTGTCCTATGGGTACTAGACAACGGATAAACATACTTATATAGATAAAAATACATACTTATATACATAAAACATCCACGACCCGAGAACAAATATTCGTATTAATCATACAAACATCTGCCCCGACCGGGATTCGAACCCGGGACCTCAAGCTTCATAGTCAGGGTCTCTAACCACTAGGCTATTCGGTCGTCAATTTGGGTCAATCAAATTTTAAGCGCCGCTCGTTGCCATGGAGATGTCTCCTGGTAGGATTTTCAACAGTTATTATGCCAATTCCTTAAAGCTTATCTCCTAAGCATGCAAATCCTGACTTTCGGGGGAGTGGTGCCTTAAAAATTCTTATTTTAGACGAGTTACCCAGGGAACGTCTCCATGGCAACGATTTGCAATGAAAAGTTGATTAACCCACTTGCACAAGCACTTTAACAGCCTTATCACACTAGCGATTTGCGAGCGAGTGCTTCATACAATATCGCTCGCGACGAACACGTTGCGTGATCGCCTCAATACAAAACTCGCTCGCAAATAGCCAGTGTGAAAAGGTTGTAAGCAGCCGTCATCATCATTATCAGCCTTTTTTACGTCCCACTGCTGGGCACAGGCCTCCTCTCAGAATTAGGGCTTGGGATTTAGTTCCCACGCGGGCCCAGTGCGGATTGGGAACTTCACACACACCATTGAATTGTTTCGCAGGAGTTTGTAGGTTTCCTCGCCGAGAAGCTGATGATAGGTTACAAACGTAATTTCGCACATAAATTCCGAAAATATCAGCAGCTCCACACAAGCAAGTTAATCACTACATAATTTTCCCCTGACCATTGGGATGAAGAATCATACATAACATGAACACTTCTAGGCACCAGCCCCACCGCCGGCGAGTAGCGAGAAGTGCGTTTGTTGGTATGAACATTTTGTCGCTGTGACAAGAGCGACAAAATTTTCATACCAAAAAACACTCGCTTGTTGGCGGTGGGACCACTGCCCTATGGATCAGGCGTCGCGCCTGCTTCACTCGCTCAGTACGCGCTACGGGAGACGCTTTACCAAGACTGAAATTCTCCCAAAAGCCGGACTGGGCAGCCTCATAATTTTTAATTAAGAGGATACTGTTGGGCAATGCCCAAAAAGTGGGCACTGGAGAGTATGGGAACGCGGTCTAAATGGTAGCAATGTACTGCCCTGCACTAGCTAATATTGAATGAAACCAAACATATGTCGCAGCCGGGTATATTCTTCCAAAGCAGGGCCTTAAGACTAATACAGTTTGTATTACGTGTGCTCTCATCCAAGGACCCAGCCCGACTGATCTGGAGCACGGAATGTTTCTTTATTTTCAATTCTAAATTTGAAATGCGACAGATTGACAGTTTGCCAGGACTGCATCGTGCATATGTTGCATGGATGGAGGCAGTATAGCACTCTACAATACTTTACAGGTGTATGCTGTCATTATTTCACCTGTGAGTCGTGTCTCGAAGCAAATGCGGAAGCAGCTCAGCATGATCTCGCAAACGCTCTCGTCCGTCAACATGGCGCCCTCCGGACTCAGCATCAGAGTGCGCAACACCTGTAAGCGACAACCACGCTAGGTATTACAACATGCCTTTTAACGACACTACAAAGTACAAAACTAAAATAAGTCAACATTTTACGTGCACTATTATAGCGAAGGAAGTGGCGCCCTCATTTCTGGGAAGTCTCGTTCTATCACCTTTTGTTAGAAAGACACTTCCGCCTCAGATTAATGGAGTCAATAGATGGAAGGTAAACTTATACCCTTCGTTCATGTAACTAATGCCCTTTGTTAAAAAGAGACAACTGTATGCTCCGATTTCATGAGCCGTACCGTTTTTTTGATCTGTAGTATGCGTCAGTATTTGAATGTGTGAGGGAGCGCTTTTGATGACAACTATACCCCGATCTCATTCAGTGACACTTTATTTTAATGACTGCCTATAGACAACCGATGCTTCTATTTTTTATCGGGTAAATTGGCTACAAAATTGACCAATGGGCATCCGGCTACAGGCTGTGTTGTACACAAATAAAAATCGGGTACGCTTGACAGCTGCTTACATGGTCTGTGACGTCTGTGACTTCCGCTTTTAAATAGGGTAGTTGACTGATGTCAAAATAAAACCATTTTGACATTTCAAAAAAAGTTTCCGATTTGACCAAGCGGCAACAACCCAATTGTAAATTGTAGATTTACCCTGCTGTTACCTGCAAAATTTTCATAAGCACAACGCCGTCGGACGAGTGGTCGGTGCCCACAAACCGCGCGTGGGTGACTGCGTCAGCGATGTCCTCTACCGTGGCCGGCACGCTGGGGTGAGTCGGGTCTGGATATAGAAAAAAAAGCAGTTACATCAATAAAGACGAACAAGAAAACCGGACAAGTGCGAGTTCGACGCGTGGAGAGGCTTCCGTAAATTAATGAATCAAATTTCAAATTAAAATTTCTTGTGTTACTTTTAATGCCATTGATTTCTTGTAGGTTCTCCTATAATATATAAGCAAAGAACTATTTTTTGTATTTTTCTCAAAATTTTCGGAACCGTAGTTTCGGAGTTAAGGGGGGAGGGGGATTGGGGGAGGGGGGGGGGGATCAATTTTCGCCTATTTTCTTAAATAAATTCAAAACCATATATTTTAAAATTACACAAAAAGTTTATACGATATACATATTTTGCAAAACTTTTTTTTTTTCATTTTCTAATTCACCCCCAAAAGGAGCCCCTATGCTTAAAATTTATTCATTTACGTTACACGTCCATCTCATCATTGGGTCACCGATTTACATTATTTGTGTACGAAATTTCAACTCAATCGGTCCAGTAGTTTCGGAGTTAAGGGGGGAGGGGGATTGAGGGAGGGGGGGGATCAATTTTCGCCTATTTTCTTAAATAACTTCAAAACCATATATTTTAAAATTACACAAAAAGTTTATACGATATACATATTTTGCAAAACTTTTTTTTTTTTTCATTTTCTAATTAACCCCCAAAAGGAGCCCCTATGCTTAAAATTTATTCATTTACGTTACACGTCCATCTCATCATTGGGTCACCGATTTACATTATTTGTGTACGAAATTTCAACTCAATCGGTCCAGTAGTTTCGGGAGTAAATTGGCTGTGATAGACGGACAGACAGACACGCGAGTCATTCTAAAGGGTTCCGTTTGTTCCTTTTGAGGGACAGAACCCTAAAAACTGATTATTTTAATGACCGTTGTTAGCAGAATAGCAGGGGCACATCTACCTACTGGTAGGTATAATAGTAACCTTTTCTACTAAGCACGCCACCGTGATCGTAACGTAATGTAGTAAAAAGTAACAAACAATAAAAGCTATAGTTAGTTATTATGTAACAAGCCTTATTTTTTAAAGATGCTTGCGCGATGTCAGTTACAGCTTTTCAAACAGTGACTTGAACAGTGCCACACGATTGATTGACACGATCGCATTTTGAGGTTAGGTTTTATTTATTCACTTATTTCACTTATTCAGGTTAACTCGGTGACACGACACGTAATAAAGTGATTATTATTAATTTTGGGCGTGACGTTAGTTTACAGAGTTTATTTGTATTTTAAAGAGTTAGAAAATAAATTAAATCCGCTATCATAATGACGGAAGAGAACTTAATTCAGATCGGTGAATACATCGTTATTCAAAAACAGAACTACAGGAAGCTACATAAGTTGAACAAACTCAACTCTTGTATCAACTTAGGGCGAGATACCATAGATTTATCTGAAATAGACGGCCGCCGGTACAATTCCATATTTAAAATAATACCTAAAGGCGGTAAAGGGCGCAAGGAATATTCGTTACAACTAGTAAAAGAAGCCGTGAATTTAAAAGACGAAATAAATGTGAAGGCTTCTGGCACCGACAACAGAAACATATTCGACGACGGACAGTCCCAAAAACTCACACACGCCCAAATAGAAGACCTACGGAGCGACTCCAGCCGAGCATCCGACATAGTCGAAACTTTAATAAGCAATTCCAACACTTTTCACAGCAAAACAGAGTTCTCACAAGAAAAGTACCTAAAGAAAAAAGAAAAGAAATATTTCGAGTACATACAAGTCTTGCGGCCTAACTTGCGCATGGTTGCAGAGATAATGTACAAACTGGATCCAGGTAAAATTCAAAACATCCGCATAGACACATTGTCCCAAATGATTACTGCTGTAAACATACAATCACAGGGAGTGCATCTTCTATATGACTCAGGGTCAAATGGGCTGATAGCTGCAGCATTACTAAGTGCTATAGGTGAATTCAATAGCGCTGAACTCATACACATGCACCCAGGAAACATGTCACAGAAACAAGCCCTTTTGGCCATGAATTTCAAAGAACAACATTTCTCCAGATGCATTTCTGTTAACATTTACTCAGCATTGAGACAGTTCTATCAAGGCAGTGATACTCATGATACTAACAACAGTGAGACGAAAGAGGCAACTGAGAATGCAAAGGCAGAAATTACTGAGCATAGTAATTTAAAAAGAAAAGCTGAAAGCCCAGAATTGGCCAGTAAAGTACCAAAACTCAATGAAACATCTCAAGAAAATGATGTTACAGAAAAAGTATCTGACAATAATACTGTTACAGAAAAAGTACCAAAAAAACCCAAATGGCACTTTGACAATGTTGTTGCAGCTGAACT
The DNA here is from genome assembly GCA_963691665.1 of Clepsis dumicolana. NCBI lineage: Eukaryota > Metazoa > Arthropoda > Insecta > Lepidoptera > Tortricidae > Clepsis > Clepsis dumicolana. The sequence continues at coordinate 13,019,160 of OY829519.1, forward strand.
ATTAAAAGACAAAGTTGATTCGTTAGTGATTGCCTGTAAAGAGGACCCACAGAATGTGTTTGATGAACTTGTATCATTTGTGAAGCCAGGGCGGCCATTCGCCATTTACTACAGTGTTGCTGAGCCCTTGCAGAAAATGTACATGAATTTGAAGATTAGAAGTAATATTGCTGCAATCAAATTGAGTTGTAATTGGATGAGGAATTATCAGGTATTAATTATGATTATTATCTTTGCATAATGTGCAATTCATATTAATACCTAGTCTCCCCATGAGGTTGACATGGTCACACCAGGTGTACCAAAGCCTCAATAAAATATGAGATTAAGAAAAAAAAGAAGCCCTGCTTTAACTTCAAATATACAAAATGAAATGTCCATATAATATGTTATGTACTGTAGAATTTACAAGAAAAATAACTATAATATTATTTCCAGATCCTTCCAGACCGCACCCACCCAGATGTGATGATGAATGGAGCAAGTGGCTTCCTGTTGACTGGATATATTCTTAAATAAAGTTAATCATAAAGTAATTACTTGTTTTATTTTGGAAGAAAAGTCTGAGGTCTTTTTTTTTTCAAGGCTTCAGTGCACTTGGGTGCCAACCTCATTGCACAACTAGGGCCAGATAAAGTGTCATTCTATGGAACTTGCTAACTATGTAAACAAACCACCATAGTAAATTCATCATTCAGAAACAATTTCAATATGTCTGTTAGTTTACATAGTTAGCAAGATCCATAGAGTGACTATACAGCATACATTCCCCTGACTACCAGATTCTCTGGCAGTAAAGGAGTCCTTGATATACCTGTGTAAGTCTATTTAAGAGTTAAGTTTACAAAAATGATTTATTGCTTCATAATTGACTTGGCTCGCCAAGTGCCAATTACCAACTTGTTTGATGACATTAAAACCCCCCAAATAGTTGTGTACTTTTTTTATATTGTGTGTTTTGTAATAAGAATTTTATAAGTATAAAATGTATCTCGCTATACCCTATCATGGTCCATGTGACACAATTATATTTTAAGACCTGTATGCACCATAGTTGCAATAAATAATTGAATTTAAATAATTGAATAGGTATGCATATTTCTTTATAATTTGATTTTTCCAGCACTTAGGTTTTGTTACTGTCACACTGTGTAAATTTTTGCTAAATAAATAAATAATAGTCATTGATATTTCAGACGTTACAGTTAATATTTCATTAGTGATTAATTATAACAGGCATTAAAATTAGTCATTCAGGTTTTTCGAGTATTGATTGGACAATCAATAAAGAATTGAATAAGTAATTACTACAATTTTATATTAATATGCAGTCAGGAGGAAAATTGTACTATTGCAATAAAACTAAAGATCACATGCTCAAAGTAGATAGCCACAATAAAGATAAGAGGATAAACTTTGCCATTTTCAAGTACTCATGCAAAAAGATAATGCCAAAAAGGTATACAACTGACTTGATTAAAATACTTTTAACTTATTAATGTAAAGCTGCAATGAGAGTCTTACCAATCAATCCATATGATAAAAACTTGTGTATTGCTGAGAGAGCAAGACTTGTCACAGGGCCAGTGGTCTCCTTGCTTCTAATAACCTCTAGAAACGGGCCCAAATATGTCGGCGGGTCCAGTAGCCTCAAGTCGTCCACTTGGTTCAGTATAGTCTTGAGGTCTTGGAAGGTACGCATTAGCACGTCATATTCTTCGTTGGGGAAGGAATGCGAGCCCCAGCGCGTGCTGCGTCTCATGGCGGTGACCAGCATGGCCATCTCGCCCTGCACCACGAAGATACCATTCCCCGGCAGCGACATTCTGCTTGTTATTTCAAGTACAGCTGAGAACTATCAACATTTAGAAAACTACGTTGCCCAGACACTCAACCACCAAACTACATATTTGAACTGCACTACATGTAACTTTATTATTTGCTGGTTTAATTTTTTGAAGAAACAGACTCGTGTTAGTATCTAAAATACACGATTTAGTGGAATATTTCGATTTGATTAACAAATTCCATCACGATCATGTTGACGTTTCATAAATTTAGTACGACTACTCGCCGGTAGAGGTCGTACCCAAAGTGACATTTGGTAGCATAGATGCCAGTCTTTCTAGCTATTCGATTAATCGATTTCATCCGATTCTTATTGGAAATGATTAAATGAAATAAAATTTCAAGGGCTTAAATTTCCACCATAAACCAACAAACCGAAACAAATCATACGAAAGATTACTTTAGAAAACCTTAAGATTCATGTGAAACCGCCTAATTTACACTAACAATAGATGCGATTCTACGTGCACATCGCCTAAATAGCCTAAAACTAAATTTTCTAATTTTTAGTTAAAATTTAGACGGCGGATTTAACAAGTGCTATTCCAGGACCGTGTTTTATAAACCTACAAATTACAATTTACAAGCTGAAGTCTCGTTCTGTCACCTTTTGTTAGAAAGAGACTTCCGCTTGTAAATTGTAACTTGTAGCGTTATAAAACGCGGCCCAGAATGTCAAGCTGACTAAATTTAGCCGGGTTTTATCCGTATCCTAAAATTTTGTATTTAAAATTAAATTGAGCGTGTTGCTACTTGAAAAAAATAAGTGAACGAATGAATGAATGAAATTTGTCAAAATGTATGGGATCATATTTTCTTAAATTTGAATGGGCAACATTTAGAAAATGGCTTCTGGCATCGTGTTTAAGCTGATAGCCTTGTAGCCAAGCTTTATAATAAAAAAAAAACTCTCCTGGAGGAACTCCTGGGTCGTGTTTTATAATAATAAATAGTAAAATCACCTTTCGTTAGAAAGAGACTTCCGCTTGTAAAATTGTAAGTTGCAGTTTTATAAAACACGGCCCTGCACTGCCCTCTCTTTCTCCAGTCACTGGGAACTTGATCCACTGTGGGGTCAATCTTTCTAATATTACAGGACAAACAGCTACCAGATTGCGGCTTATTGTTGGTTGACTTTGAGCCAGAATATTCTTTTCCCTTGCAGCAGTCTGGTAGCTACCATGGGCAAAAAAGTTCAATGCACTCAAAACCTTTAAATGTGGAGGCCCCGTCCCCGCTCGTAGCGCATCCCCTGCACACAAAGTGTCCAATACGTGTTGGCCCATATTCCGCGACAGCCTAAACAATTTCCGAAACTTCTGGCCGGACTTGTCAAATGGGTTAGATTCATCTCGCAACCTCTTCAAATAATTTTTATCACCCTCACCCTTGTCTTCGGCCACCAGAGCAGTTATCACGTATTCGTCATCCATTTCTAATGGATAGTATATTAAGGAATCGATGCAGCACAACTTGACTTTAAGCAATTGTGTTTTAAACGGGACTATTTTATTCGCCGCTAAAATTAGGCAGTTTAGCTTGACTTTCGCTTAAAAAGGACATGCAAAGAATAGCATTTAAGCAGCTAAACCTAAATTGAATAGACCGCCTAAAATAAAAAAACGTCAGATTCAAATTAGCGTTGTCATTTGATTATGACAGCCGCTCATAGAATAGCAAAGGGACTTAGCGACCCCACAGTAGATCAAGTTCCCAGTGACTGGAGAAAGAGAGGGCAGTGCAGGGCCGTGTTTTATAAAACTGCAACTTACAATTTACAAGCGGAAGTCTCTTTCTAACGAAAGGTGATTTTATTATTTATTATTATAAAACAAGACCCAGGAGTTCCTCCAGGAGAGTTTTTTCTTTATTATAAAGCCTGGCTACAAGGCTATCAGCTTAAACACGATGCCAGAAGCCATTTTCTAAATGTTGCCCATTCAAATTTAAGAAAATACGATCCCATACATTTTGACAAATTTCATTCAATCATTCGTTCACTTATTGTTTTCAAGTAGCAACACGCTCAATTTAATTTTAAATACGAAATTTTAGGATACGGATAAAACCCGGCTAAATTTAGTCAGCTTGACATTCTGGAATAGCACTTGTTAAATCCGCCGTCTAAATTTTAACTAAAAATTAGAAAATTCAGTTTTAGGCTATTTAGGCGATGTGCACGTAGAATCGCATCCAGTGTAAACTTCCCCTTAATTCTACTTTTTTTTTCAGTTATGTTATGTTGGTGACATTGCTAAGATGTCTGACGGTCGTGGTTTACTTTTCTTTTGACAAAATTGTGAAAAATCGGAACTCGACTAGAGTTTCGACGCAATAAGTGTTTTAACCTTTCTTTGCATGTAACTGTAAGTGTTATAGGAGTATAACGTTAAACATTTGGCATCAGTGCGAACCAATAAATTAACTTTCGGGACGATTGTGCGTTGTCACGCGTGCAATGGCTATCGACACAGATTTGTCATTTTTCTCTTTTTGTATCCATGCGGATATTCTATAAACGTATCTGGTTACGTGTTGCAGGGAGTCTCCTGACCTAGTTAAAGTGAAAATGGTCAAGAAAAAGAGGCAGAGCGATCCTGGGGAGAATGGGGACGAATCGACTGAATCCTGTGACGAAAACGTCAAGTCCGCATGCCCTCACGTCGCGAAAGCCGTAGATCTGCCGAGGCTGAAAAAGTCGCTGAAGGTCGGGGGCTTCGAGAAGGAATGCTCGGAATGTCTGAAGAGCACTAAAACGGAAGTGTCCGACCCTGACTTCGTAGAGGACTTGTCCCTGTGGATGTGTTTACGATGTGGGTCGCAGCTCTGCGGGCGCGCGAGGAACCAGCACGCGCTGAACCATTTCAACCGCCCTCACTCGGACTCGCACGCACTCACTGCCAACACTACCACCTGGGCGATATACTGCTACAACTGCAACGATGAAGTCACAGCCACCAGCTCCAAGAAACTCCATGAATGCATTGAGTACCTTAAGAAACAAGCTGTTTCCGTCAACGCCAATAAATCCTTACCCCCAATAGAGCTTCCCCCACCTCAAGAGACAATATTAAAGATAGATTACTCATTTAAAGGCAAAGATAAAGCTATGGGTTTTAGTGCCCAGAGGGTAAGAGGCCTGTCCAATTTAGGGAACACTTGTTTTTTCAACTCTGTTATGCAGTGCCTAGTCCAAACACCTTACTTGCTGCCAGTGCTGCGAGAGATGTCAGCCACAGGCGAGCAGTTCACTCTTCCAGGAGGTCAGCTGAAGATGAAGCTGGATGGAGAGGAAATGAAGGAGGTGGAGCTTCCTCCTATTACGGGCCAGTTATCGGAGTGGGGACCCTTGACTCGCACATTGGCTGAGACTCTAGCTGAGTTGCAAACTGGTATGTGTGCTATTATGTAATTTTATCTTGTAAATGCCACACACAGAGATGTTAGTTAATATCTGACTGTAAATTAGAAAAATTGACATTTTCCACATAAAATTATAAAAATATGAAAATTTAGGATCCTTTGCAGCTAATTAGGATTTTTGAGAAAGCCAAGAGCCTAACAAGTGTTGTAGGTAACAGGCTTTGTTATTAAGTCTTTTCAACTTTTCTAATTACAATTACAAAACCTCCTATTCCAATTACAAAAGTTGATAAGACTCAAAGATCCTTTGTAAATAAAAGGGTGTTCACAAATCTCTGAGAAACATTTAAGCAACCCAAAAAACTTACTTAAGACAGACATTAAGTGCCTTGGCCTTAAATAATATTAATGGTCATTGCTTGATTTCTAAATGGGCAGTTCATGGTTACTGTTGGTATACAGAGCAGTGTAATCTGATACAAAGTATAATTAGCTGAGTGATGACCTACTTTGTGTAATTGCTTTGTCTTAACTTAAACACCCATATGCATGCATACCTACATAATTACACAAAGTTAGGATGTTCATTATGTACTTGCAGATATTGTTGTGTGTATGCATCCATATTTTGAATTGCCTGGCACCCTCTGGTTAAATGCTAGGCTACTACTAGTCTAGTTTACATAAAATACTAAAAATAGGTAATGGCAATTAGAAATTAATATAATTAAGCTTTGATAAAAATCTTGTGACATATTAATATTATTGCTGAGATATTCTATTTGGTTTTGCATTGTTACATTATCATGACAACTGTTTACAGTTAGCTATAGATTAGTGTCACTCTTAACATGTGCAGGCACAATGTTAAAGACACATCTGGGAAGCAAGGTCAACAACAAACTATAAGTACACATAGACCTGTAGTCCTGTACTAGTAATTCCTATAATACAAACTTTTATTTAACTTACCATGTTACTATGTTAGTGTTTTTAGGGCAAATCTTACAAGTGAAATATTACCAACTTCCAGTGGTCGGATTGACTTAAAATTTGGTACATGTACATGTGACTTCAAGCTGGTCTGATGATGGAGCAAGGAGCTAACAAGAGGAACATAGTGATGGCATCTAGTGGATTTGCCAAATTTGGCCTTGTTAGAAGTGTCTTTATGAGCACTCTATATGCCTTTGAGCTGATCTAACAATGCATGTAGAGTCAGCAAAAAAAACTTGTTTAAAAACCACATTTTTATAGTTAGGTTATTGTTTTACTAGTTCCCATATCTCATTGACATCAATAATTTCAAGGTGATAATGATGCATATTTAAAGAATATCATTGACCTTAATGATACAAGTTTTTCATTACCTAAGAGATAACGGTATTTACCTAATCTAACCTTTTGAGTTGCTAAATGGTATACAAAGATAAAGAATGGTGGTTGCGTAAAATACATACCAGCACAAATTCATATAATTTGTTTTGAAGACAACTCAAAATCAATACTCTAATCTAATTAAAATCTGTGGAAATAATATAAAGTTAAGGCATTTTAATTTTTCATAACAATAAATGACAACTGATGATAACAGACAGCTGAACAATGGAAACTATGAGGTAACCTTGATATTAAAAAGAAAAGTCCTGATCCTGAAGGATTTGAATGACCAAGTCATCAACACCCAGCTAAAACCCTAGCCCAAAAAGCTAAAGAATTATGTACATTCACTTTATGATGAAGATGGATTTTGTAAATTCCCATAGGGTGAAGCTGCAAGGGTAAGCTAGTAGTACTTACACCTACAAAGGCTTAGACACTAACCCTGTTATTCATAAACCTATTTTGACTAAAATGCTGTTGGTCCTTTTTGTCATATTGACATTTCCGTTAGTAAGAAGAAAACAAAACCTATTTTAGCTAATGGAGGCTTGAGTAACGTTTATGAATAAGGCCCTAATTCACGGTTTAATTGACAGCCTAAGGCTACAAAGGTGATAATGGCGGCGCTTATTAAGTTTAGTTTAGGGGAGTAGAAACTGTTCACCTCTATAGGTAAAATAAAAGGTGGGCCGGGCTGCACTTCTTCATAGTTTAGGAGTCTAACATGTGTTCAAGGCTTATTCCAAATAAAAGATTGACTTTTAGCATAACTTCACTTATTGCCAATTACACGTGAGTTGACCACGGTGGCAAGAGACTACTCAAGCTCGCCTATATGTACCTATCGCAAGTTGTAAAACAATACCATAGGTATGCATACATGTGTCGCTATAATAGTATTGGTAATAGGTATTTGCTATATTAGAAATTAAAAAAAAATTGCCGGCTGTATTTGAGTGGCTAAAACAGTCACGGGCGCAAGGACGCTAGCGGAACCTCTGAAATGTGAAGTTTATGAATGCTGTGTCATGTGCAGGCGAGGGCGGCACATACACCCCGCGCAAGCTGCTGTCGGCGCTGGTCAACAAGCTGCCGCAGTTCGGCGGCGGCGACCAGCACGACGCGCACGAGCTGCTGAGGCATCTGCTGGAGGCCGTCAGGTAAGCATAACGCCCTTTGATTTTCCATTGTTTTGTATTCGTGCTGGCCTGGGCCCCGGTGCGAGTTTCTACAACAGAACTCTTTAACGCATGGGCGTAACGAGGGCGGGCAGGGAGGGGCGGTTGCCCCCCTTTTGCGCAAAAGTACTTTTCCGTGGATTTCGAACGTGAATATTTTTCCATACTCTAGCACCGCGGGTTTATCTGGATGCTATGCTATAACATAATACCTATTTCAATAATACCCGTTTACAGGTCGGAAGACCTCAGACGCTACCAGTCGGTGATCCTCAACAGCTTGGGTATGAACTCGAAGGTAGACCCGTCCAAAGTGGATGGTGAGATCAAGCAGAAAGTCAAGTTCTACGGTCAGCAGGCCTCCGATACCATGCTTAGGCCCGAGCAGGTTTGTACCAGTGTATGTATGTTCACCAATAGTTACCATTTGCATTATTTTTGGTTTGGATTGTATAAAATCGTGGGTGTGGCTTTTTAATTTAGACAAGCAAGCTGCTTTTATTTTCTTGGTTTGATCAAAGTTTTGTGTTCAAATGTGAAACTAGATTTTGTATTTTCATGATGCTTTTTAGCAGCTAAGCAAAGCTGTTGTGTGTGAAGTTGGTGTGAAGAGAGAAAGGAGGAGGCCTATTTCAGGAATTACCTGTTAAGACACCAATCGAAATTGGTGTATTACTTCAGAATAAACGATAGGTAGGTACCTATCTATTTTGAACCCATCAATTTTTTTCCTCCATTTTCGAGTGGTATTTTCACAGGTATGATCTGACCGCGTGTGACCTGTGTGTGTATTGTCTAATACTAATACGCTCGCAATCGCCATCGTCTTCACTGTCCATTTCTATCAAACGGTACAAGATAGCGGTAGAAGGCGATGAGATGATGAACGCGATGCCGATTACGAGCGCGTTAGACAATAAGCCTACTGAATATTTAGCCATCTCATTATGACAAGGTACCTCCACAGTATATATATATATATATATAAGCTAAAGCAGTACAGAAACAAGAGAAGACAAGAGTCTTTACAAGGCTAATAAGGGGTTATAGCGGTGCTGTCAGTCGCGGGTGCCACGTCGAGACGAGTGGCGACTCTTTGTGTTTAAAACCTAATCGTTATTAGATAGGTGGTATAATTTAATGACTAATAATGGTAATAGCATAGTGACATAACTTATTTACTTTTTATTAATTTCATTCGAATTGTAATCAGTGGAATATAAAAGAAATCAGTCTAAGATTCCGGATTGGGATTGGGTTTGTAATTTTTGTTAATAAAATGATCATTTGGCAGCGGTGAGCTCGAATTTGACAATTTTTTGGATCCAAGGTGGCGGGTGACAGTTTGGTATTTTTATCACTAAAAATGGTCATGGGTATCGATTTCACGTAATTCGGCAGCGGTGAGTTCGAATTTGACATTATTTTTTAGATCCAAGATAGCGGATGACAGTTTGTCATTTTTAATAACTAACGAAAACAAAGTTTTCTTAAAATGTTGATGATTATTTAATTACATCATTTTGTTTGTAAACTAGTCAGTCAATTCATTCGATTATTTGATCATTATAAAACCTAAATAAACGGTTTAGTAAATAATAAATAAAAACCCATTAATTTTATAATAATTAAGAGTGACAACCCTAATGTTCTAATGAAAACTAGCTAGTTATCTCAAAAAAGGCTTAAATAGCTGAGATATAGAACACAAAAACTTTTTCAATTTTACAAAAAATAAGAAGACAACCCTAACGCTCAATTGGCGCTTACGTCATCATCTCAACAAAAAGGCCTAGTTTCTGTACTGCTTTAGCTTATATATATACTGTGGTACGTCTCCCTTGCAGTACTTTATATGCATGCTATAGATTTGTACTTTAAAATTAATATTGACTTACTAGCTGGCCCGGTTAACTTCTTATCGCCTAACAGTGTGTAAGGGAAAATGAAATTGTCGATTTTAGTATTTTCTTCGCAATTTTTTCATATTTTCTTACCGTTTAAACCTTCCCCGAAATTCCACAAATATTTCAAGATCAAAATTAGCCAAATCGGTCCAACCATTCTCGAGTTTTAGCAAGACAAACGAACAATTCATTTATATATATATAGATTTTACTATAGAGTGTGCATGTCCTATTTGTTACAAATGCGTTTTATTTCTCTGGTGATAACCAGTGTTCCTCATCCCCAAACGTGGTGGTCGGCAGGTGTTCCGCGGGTTCCTGGTGTCGACGCTGGAGTGCCAGGAGTGCTTCCACCAGTCGGACCGCAGCGAGTACTTCCTGGACCTCTCCCTGCCGGTGGCCGCGTCCCGCCCGCAGCCGCCCGCCGTGGTCCGCAGGAAAACGCCCAACGGTAACATTGGACTGTTTTCTGTTCAATCCCACAGGCTGGAGAGTGGTTTTGCAAATGCTGTTTAAATTGAGCATACAGGGTTGCAGTACATTTGTGTGAGTTAAATCACCAGAGCACGAGGAAGATTACTCTAAAGCAGTTTCGGATTGTGACCCGAAATGTATTTCATAAGAATGCAAAACTGAACCTCAATGCTCAATTTAAGCAGAACAACACTTTTTGTATGCTTGCAGTACATTTTAAATCATGTGAAACACTCAATTAAAAGGTAGTGTGTAAGTAATGAAGTTTCATAACAGCGTTTTCACAAAATTTGTACAGCTACCAACAGTCACGAATTTAACAAAAAAAACAGAATGGCTTAATAAAAAAAAACTAAATTAAAGATGTGAATGAATTAACTAGAATTTAAAAAGTACTCTACAAATATCTTTATTTATTTTTAATTTACTGTTATCATCTCAAGCCTACAATTTAATACTTGTTTTTATTCTGCTGTGTGATTGCTATTCAACCTCTCCTTTGTTTGTCGATTTGTTCCATGTCCGTTCATCATTGTTGTTAAAAGCTTGCTACCTTACCCTTAACAATTAATGTCGCATTGTGTGGTAAATAATATAGTAAATTGACGAAATAACATATTTTCAGAGGAGAATATGTACAATACACAAGAAGACAATAAACCGTCGAAGCATCAACTCAAAAAGGAACGGATCGCCGCGCGAAAAGCGGCGCGCAAGAACAAAGGTGCTGCTCGCATGGCTTACTACCGCTCACACCTGCAGCTATTGCAAATCTTTAATAATCCACACGAAATATTTCATTGATAATCAGATTGGTTTCTGCTCTGAAAACTTTTTCTTACATTCAAAGGTCTCTGAAGATTAGACAGCTTTTTAAATGAGTTAGTAGTTTTGTAATGACAACTGCAGCATAATTGTATTCATTTTGTGTTTCGCAGTGTCACATTATTGAACTATAGTCCTCAATACGAAGGATTTCTCTATTTTTCTGATACCTGATATTTTACATATTCAATTCGATATAACTTGCCTAAAAGAGAGAATCTGTCGCCATCAAGCTTAAGCTGAAATCTCTTAAACGTTTTTTTTATTTTTTGACCAAATCCTATCCCTATTTCCAGGTAATTCCACGTCGAAGGACGACACAACGCCCGACGCGAATGGTTCAAAGAAGGAAGACGGTAAGTCTTCCTCAGAACAGTCTGATGCTGATGTCGAAGACAACTTGGAGGACGTCCCCCGAAGAGCCGACACCCACAGCGCCTCCGTGGGCACTCAGGCCATAGCGCATACGGCTGCCAACTTCGCTCACTACCACATGGAGTCAGGGTACAACTCTGAGAAAGTCATCAGTTCGGATTCTATTCGGACCAGCCCTGTACATCTTGCGGAGAAAGACAGCCCCGAAAACGGGAAAGTGGAGTATGTCGACTCGTCCACGTCGACCACTACAGTACCGCTCGAATACAAACCTCTGGTGTCCTTCGAGAACCTCTCCAATCCGGACTCTGGGGTCGCCAGTCCGGAGGCCACCAAACATAACTCCACAGAAACAGTCGACCATGTGGATTCTCCTACGGACAATAAGGAGCTCGGGAGCCCAAGTTCACTGTCAAGCGAGATCAATCTGGAGCTGACGGAGGCGCCGGCGCCGGCGGAGCCCGAGCGGCCCGTGTCCCGCATCGCCTTCGCGCCCGAGTACTCCAACAAGGTGGTGTCGCGCGGCATCAGCGTGGCGGGCTCGCGCCAGCTGCTGCAGCACAGCGGCGACAGCAGCTACGAGTCGCCGCCCGCAGACCTCGCCAGCCCCGCCGCCGCGGCCGGCAAGCTGGACCGGCTGCAGCTGGACGCGGCCGCGCCGCCGCCCGCGCGGGCCACCCTCGGCGGCGCCGACGACAAGGGGCTCATGGACTTCCTGTCCTACTCCCGCGGGGCCGCGCGACACGTGTGCGACGAGGACGAATGCAGCGTCGCCTCCTGCCTCAGCCAATTCACGGCCTTGGAGCTGCTCACCGGGAACAACAAAGTGGGATGCGACACGTGCTCCAAGCGCGAGGGCAAAGACCAAGACGGGAAAGTGCGCACGGTGTACACCAACGCGACCAAAAGGTTCCTCGTGTCGAGCGCGCCGGCCGTTCTCATACTGCATCTGAAGCGCTTCCAGCTCGGGCCGCGCTGTATGTTCCGCAAGATGTCCAAACACGTGGATTTTCCAGCCGTGCTGGACCTGGCGCCGTTCTGCGCGCTGGACAAGATGCGCAGGCAGCCGGGCGGCGCGCGCGCCCACGACCAGCTGCTGTACTCGCTGTATGGCGTGGTGGAGCACTCGGGCGGCATGCACGGCGGGCACTACGTGGCGTACGTGAAGCTGCGCGCGCCGCTGCGCAGGGACCACCCGCGCTGGGGCTTCCTGCCGAAGAGCGCCAACGCGGCGCCGCCCGCGGCCGGCGACGCGGACCCCGACTCGGAGTCCGACCTGTCGGGCTACGAGTCCGGCGACGGCGGCGCGCCCGACCCGCCCGCCGGCAGCTGGTACTACGTCTCCGACAGCATGGTGTCCGAGGTCAGCGAGGAGAAAGTGCTCCGCGCGCAGGCCTACCTGCTGTTCTACGAGAGGATCCTATAAGGGCTTTCAGAGTAGCGGTATCATTACAGTGGCCTAAGTTTGCGAATCGACGGCCGGGGCTCGTCGAGCAGTAAATAGCTTTTTAATCGGCTTTTCCTTTTCGAGCGATCGCGGCCAGTGCTACATCTCGCGGAAGCCCCGCGCCCGCCCGCCCCAGCGTTATCGACCGGCTCTGCGCCCTCAGAGCCACCCTCCTAGTGACGGTATTTTGTAATTTTTACGGCTCTACGCCCCATATTACTATGTACACTAATTAGTCGCGTATGAGCAGTGCCGAAGAATAACGTTGTACGTGCAATCGTTTATGTATAGACTTCAGAATTAAGGAATTGATAAGAATGGACTGCGGTATTGTATGGTGCATTTACGGTGTTATTCGTCGAAGCTGTTTTATAAATGAATAGTTCACGCATAAGACGTAATATTTTAAGTCGTCTTTGGTTTACTATGTTTAATCTCTGCTTCCTCTCGCCCGAGGCGGCGTGGTTCGCAATAAGAGTTAAGTGTTACGCGAGACTATATGCATTGATTATTCAATTTTAACCTATTTATTCATTATTTCTTACCTATGTTTTTTAACTTGTTATTGTGATCCCATTACCTTGGGAGTCGTAATGTGGACTCTTATGTCGTGTGAATAAAGAATATAATTCGACAGGCACCAGTCTTCCATTGCCCTGTTAGTGTCTGCGATTGATTCGGTTGCCTAAATTGGCGCATTTTATCAGCAACTCTTGAGTAGTCAGGATACGCAGGAATGCCATTTATGATAATGAAACTAGCTTAGTTATTTATTGTATTGTGATGTCAAATAACAGTTTTATTGCTAAGTTATTCTCGCTGTCTCACAGCCCGCAAAACTAATCATCATACCATATTGTTATGTTAGCCCACGAGGTTCTGATGGGAGCTGTGCTGTTATGATTTAATTTCGCTAAATTATGGTGCGTCCTGTCACATATCAGTAATTGTTGTATGCATTAAGGATCATTATTTGTCCGAATTTTTCAGTTGAAGAAAAAGTTACTAAACCTCCCAGTGTTTAGGATTAATTTAATATTCACGACGTGCATTCTATCGACGCACATATTATACAACTACAGTAAGGCAATAAATGTGTTTTAAATTTATCCTACCGTAATCTACTATTATCGATTAGCATTATTCTCAAACTAAAAGCATATAGGTTTGTTTATTATTGTAAAAGAGATACAGATTACTTTCCCGTTAAGTGCTTTGCCGAGACTACTAACCTGCTATTCTCGCGCATCTATTTCATCTGTAGTTTAGCAAATAAGAGTAATGCAGGTGGACCTAAAATCATACCAGATTGTTGCTATTGACGCAGGAACTAGCTTCCTCTTTTGTTTTTCAAACTTTTATTTGCCAAGCTGTAAGATCCTGAAATAGTTACAAACAATTGCCTGACCCTTATCTTGGCTAACTTCATGTAACGGAAAGTTTTAGTATAAAATCGTTAGCAAATCATATATGAAATAGAAACTAAAATTATTTGATGATGAATGATGAACTCATACTTTGCAAGAATAATGCTTTGTTATTACGTTGGCTCAAACCGATGGTAAATTGACCCCAAAATGGGCGCTTATTGCATATAGCGCGATGCAGGTTACTAGTTCCTATTGTCCGAAGTAGATGGCACTGCCTGTTTTCGGTCATTTTACTATTGGAACTCTTTGTATCAGTTGTCTTTGCCCTTGCTCCTAACGCCGTAGAAAAATTCAAATAGGTTTCATCAATTGTAGTAAAGAGCAATGCTTTGGCAGCTGGCTCTTGGGTTCTCAACATTTGCATTGGCCAGGACAGCCGTCCTGAGATGTTGGTTAGACTATGTTGCTTTATATTATTTGATAATTTTTGTATATTGAACTCCAAACATATTATTGCGTTAACTGGTGTATTAAAATAAAATATGATTTTAAAACGTAAGCTTCGTTTTCTTTATTTCCTTAAATACCTTTAACGGAATTACAAAAGTAGCGGAAGACTAGAATAATGGCCGGTATTCGTGCTTATAGCTGCCCAAATGAAACCAGTTTTATTGAAAACCAATGAAGATCAACTCAGGATACACGCATTAAATAAGTATGAAATATCTGACCTGGCTGCATGTGAAATATAGCTGCACAAACTAGGGACTATGGCTTCTAAATATTTTTCAACGAAGTTTGGGAAAATATCCAGTACCTAACCTAAGTTGTTCAAGCAAAACAAATATTCCGACGAATTAAGAACCTCCTTTTTTGATGTCTGTCAAAATTGATGCTAGATCTGTATTCTCTTCCTCAATAAGTCTACGTGTGAGCCGTCGAAAGGTATAAGGCAGGTGATTTTGGGCACTTCGAGTATCGTCAGCTCTATTATACAGTATAGCACCTGCAGTGTGTCCTTTGCTTTCTGTAGCGCCTGCAAGAAAATCCAGTAAAAAAAATTAATAAAAGTCCAAGGGACAATAAATAGAATATTTTGCTTTTTTCACCTGAAATGTACTTATCGTTAAAAAATTCGCGAGCCAACCATAGACAATAGAGAAGTTGCCTCTTGGTCAAATCAGCAATTTTTTTTTAAATGTCAAAACAATTTGTTCGGATCCGTTAGCATCTGTCAGCATGAAGTTATTACAGAACTATGACGTCATAATTTTCAGTGATCAAACTGCCTTCATTTATTAGTTATTATTGTTAAATTAATTGCAGTAATGAGTAAGGCATCTGTTTTTATGAGTATTTTCGGAAGCCTGTTAAGTGAAAATGTAAAATGATTTAATATAGCTAAGGAAACTTAATTTTCTCATCACACTTACCATTACAGCTTTCTCTTTTAACTCCGGTTTGGTCGCCATTTGCTTCTTGAGCTGGTTCATCTCTTGCGGCGTGAACCCCACTAGCTTCGACAGGACGTTGTTCGTGAAATCAACATCAATGCTCCCCGTGCCGTCCACTATAGTACAGCGCAAACTCCAGCCCTCTTTACCCACAGAAAGCTTTGATAGCAACTTCATAATTTGACCTTTAACTCTGAACACTCTCCCTGCCCGCTCACTCTCTGGCATATCATTAATCTGTTTTATATATACGAATGGCTCTGATGACACGGCAACTGGCCCCACTGGTTTTACTTTAGTATTATAATTATAACTTGCATCAAATTTGCTTTCTAGTTCTCTTAAATAATCTTCGTCTTCAGCGAATAAGTCATTATCGTCTGGGTAGTCCTCTACTCTGTTCAATGTGCTTGTAGTGTCCATTTTGAGTTTTTTCTCAGGTTTGCTACTATCATCTGTCAGCGATCTCTTGCTGGGGTTAGACATCTGTGCTTCTATGGCCGCCAGCTGGTCTATATCTATGTCATCATCTGCGAAGTTGGCAACTTGGACGCTGGTCACGACGGCCACAGGGCGCGGGTCGAAGTCGGAATGATGGTCAGACTCGCGTGCTGGCGGCATTTCATTGTGCGGCATTGGAATGTCGGTGTTTCTCGGATGGCTGACTGTGGCGTTGAGGTCGGTAGCGGCGCCTGAAAGTTATATATATTGGTAGACGACCGGATAGCCTAGTGGTTAGAGACCTATGAAGCTGGAGGTCCCGGGTGTGATCCCCATTCAGACAGACGTTTGTGTGATGAATACATATGGGTCTTGGTTGTTTATTCCTAACTAATATTATAAATGCGAAAGTAACTCTGTCTCTCTGTCTGTTTGTTACCTCTTCACGGGAAAACCACTGCACAAATGTAGATAAAATTTGGTAAGAAGATAGTCTGAATATTGAGGAATAACATAGGCTACTTTTTATTCGGGAAAAGTATATAGTTCCTGCGGGATAGCGATTACCGAAATCTACGCGGATGAAGTCGCGGGCAACAGCTAGCATGTATATAATATGTTTATCTATTGTCTAGTACCCATCTAGATCTAGCTTTGCCTAGTTTGGGATTAGGTCAATTGGTATCAATTGTCCCATGAAATTTATTTAAGTATTTATTTTATTTATTATGACTATTAGGTACATTTCTTTCTATCCTGATATCGTGGATGATTTGTCTGCAAATTCAATTAAAAGTAACAGGTGTTACCTTGTGTCATAGGCAGCCCCAGCTTGGTAGACAACAGGCCGGCTAGCGAGTTTGAAACGGCGATCTCCTGCACTTCCCCTCCGAGCAGTTCTACTGAACTTTCCGTGAGAAGCAAAACGCCGCGGCGACACTCTATTGGCCCTGTAATATAAGTTAATAAAATTAAAAAAAAAATCTTTATTCAGAATACTTTCATAAAAGTGATACAATTAGTCTAGAGTCTAGGAAAGTTAATGAGAAGAGTAACACACATGCCTGAACTAGGATGATCCTGTGTTTCAGGCGAGAAAGGACTTACATAAAGTATCATAAAAATTATGAAATGAAATTATTCAAAAAATTACGAATTAATGACTAGACTAACTATTACCCGCGACTTCGTTTTTATTGAATTCGGGTACGTACCGCTATGCCACGGGAACTATAGATAACAGACAGCCTATGTTTTAATCTATTTAGAGTATAAATTATTTCCATTCCAGATTTGATCCAAATCCGTCCAGCCGTTTTTGTGTGATTGAGAAACAAACATCTAAACAAACAAACTTTCCCATAATTACATAGTTCTATACTTTTCCACCAGCCGCCCTATAGAGGTCAATTTTATCGACAACATGACTTGAGTCACTTTCTAACAAATATGCAAGTGTGAAAGAGACAAATGCTTTACGTCGTCGATAAACGTTAGTATACTAGGGGCTCAGGACATGATTGCTCTGGGTTGCCAACCTTCATTCAAATTTGTCTAGCCATGTGAATATTGTATGAAGAGAGATTTCATAGATTTTATATAAAACATAGTTTATGATATTTAACGTTTTTTATATGGTCACATTTATGGTATTAATTGAATTATGCTGTCTGTAACTAGGTACCTTTGATAAGAACTTTACATCCTGGAGTGATATCGCAACTGATGTTCCTCATTGGCTTGTACTCTATAGCTGATATCTCCTGAACACCATCAGTAAGGTATAATTTAATCATTCTGAAAGAGATTCAAAAACTTGTTAAACCCTGCCACTGCCAAACAGCAATAACCACCAACATATATTATTAAAAAAAAATGTTTTTCAAGTCAAACATTTCTTTTATCAAGAATTAGTAGGCAAGTCTAAATGTTAAAGTAAATTCCTGAAATTACTACAAATTATAAAACAAAGACACTGTTGAGTTGAGGCCTGTCTGCCTGTATGTCATCATCATCATCACCAGCCTTTTCACTGCTGGGCATAGGGCCTTCTCTCAGAATGAGAGGGCTTGGGCTGTCTGTATGTGATAAAGTCTAAAACTACTAGAGATTTTGATGCGGTTTTCATTCTCATATCTTTTCCAGAATTAAATTTAGAAGAAGCATTTAGCAGAACAAATAAATTTAGAAGAACTTAACTTACCTAAGTGGAAAAATTGTGATCTGCAGCAGGTTGCTAGTATCTAGTAATTGAAAGAACTAACCTGTGATTGGAAATTTTGTCTTCAAAATTTGTGGTTGCTTCAATATTCTCTGTATTTACTTTTTGAAGTTTCATATACTGCTGGTAAGCAGGGGTACCTGAAACCAATGCCAAAACTCCTTTCATAAGACATTATGGCTATGATATTTTAGTCATCATCATCATCATTAATTATAGTCTATTGCAGACTATAAACAGTGTCAAGAGGCAATAAACTTTAGGCATCAAGCTGTGATAAGGCAGGTGATTGGTTGGTTGCGACAAGTTTCAATGATTTTCTGGAGGTTCATTAAAATAACTCTGGCTATGTTAGAGAGATAGAATCTTGTGTCTCCAAAAATAAATATAGTGAATCTAGAGTTGGTGGAGGGCTAGTGGATAACAGGTCATATGATTAACATAACTGCTTAAAAGTGTCAGTAACTTTGTCAGGGGGTGAAGGGACTGGGGGAATGGCATCAACAATAGTCTAAGCCAGAAACAATGAAAGAAACACTCGAAAAAATGTTTTACTTGTGCTCGCGCACTAAAACCTTGTTTTTGACTCACGCAATGCAGGGATGCTCTATGGCCATCACTGAAGAAAAATACACTTCACTTCTGTGTGTCACCTCATGTCTGTATACAAGATATCCCTTCATCCCCGGGGAATTGGCTATTTACATGCCATATCAACTTGTATCTTTGTTTATTTTGTTACCTATATCAACAGCAGCATTTATTTGTAATGCAAACCGTCCGTTTAACGTATCTTTCTGCTGCATCTTCAGATTGGCAGGCAATGACCCTGGACAAATCTCCTTAAGATCATTCAGCAACCATTGCTCCTTGGCAAGATTTTGAATTTCTGATTCACTGTAATTGTTACTGCTGTCCTCAGTTAAATACTCAACGCAACTGGAAGAAATTTTAAATGCATAGTAATAACCATATATCTTTAAAACCATGTTTTATTTCAATAATAATAATGAATAGTAAAAGCTCTTTATTCAGGTATTTATCCACGACGTAAAGCATTCGTCACTTTCTAACAAATATGCATCCCTCATTGAGGTATGAGGTCGTCATACACCATATTGTTAGACGGAATGTCCGTAAACTTACCCCGATAACCATTCATCTTCAACACGCATAAAATGTGATGCTAAGAAATTTCGCACAGAATCAAGAATGTTGTTTGATGACATTTTGCAACAAAAGCTATATCACATTGCATTTGTCACTAAATTTACAATTAATAAGGATAAAAATAGATCAAAATGAAATTCGCTTTTCCCCGTTCCCTCCATTTCCGATCACAGAGTACCTTTTTATAACTGATTTTTGATGTTTCCGATTTCTGTTTACGTTTTTTGACGTATGACGTATTTTTTTTTTTTTCCTTTTTCCGTCAGACACGGAAAGGCAAAGGGAATGTATGACGTATTTGATTTGACATTTGACTTTAGGTTTTTTTTTTAATCTTATTCGAGTCACAATTAAAACCACTTGCAGCCAAAATTTTTGATAGACCAATTTATTTAAAACAAATGTACAATGGACTAACACTACCTACAAAGTAAATTAAAATATTAGAACTAAAACTAAGCTAAAAAATTAAATACCTACCAAGCCAAAATCTATTCTTTAAGAAGAAAAAATGTCATTGAATGTCCAGCTTTATTTTCTGCGCTGTGCTGCCAGTAAAGAAAATTAAAACGAACTTGGGATTCAGTTGAAGGTTTCATTTTAACCAATCTTCTGTAACTATCGATGACAACAAAATTATAGTGATATTGGCAAATAACATAACAATGACTGCAAATAAGTGTACAAAAAAACTTCGGGAACTTTGAAAAGGTTTTTCTTTTCTAAAAATCATTTGTGAAAGTTTGGTATTTATTATAATCGTGTATAGCAACATTATTTCTGAGTGAACGCAGAAAGAGCTTGCCGATATTTCATCCATCTCCCTCGTAAATTCTCGATAGGCTGAAAGATTGACAACAAAAGGCATTATTTTGAGGAACACTGTTGTTTCAAATGATTCTTCATAAATAAGTGTTGTGTCTCGAGAGCCTGTACTAGTGATTTACACCGTGGAGGAAAAAATATGAAGAGGCGGAATGCCGAAAGTGGCAAATTGCGGCGCCCTCTAAAGCGCACAAAAATCACCGAAGGAATGTACGGAAAGTGAGTGGACAGGCATAATTTGCTTAATTCTGAGCTGTACCATGTTCTCTAGCGGCAATAAACGCCGGGCAGCAGCATATTTAGTGATAAAATACATGGGAATGCGTGAAGTATAAATTTTGTGTGGGTAGAGAGTACCATCTGTCCTGGGTCGTGAGAACGTCAATTTGCGCGTGATGACAAAAAGCAAAAGAAATGCTTGTTGCACGTGTTTTTTGTCGGTTTTCGCCCAGCAAGTATAGTTGCACATATGTGCAGTGTGTTTCCCACATCTGGTTTGTGATTATTTATTGTTAAGTGTGGTGAATGTTGTTTTTCAGTTCCCTGCTGTACCTTAAGTTTGTGATGCTTTGGGCGACTGTAGTGATGGCAGATTACATGCTGGAGTTCAGATTCGAGTTCCTCTGGCCATTCTGGATGATGCTCAGATCTATGTATGATTCATTCAAATATCAGGGTCTTGTAAGTACTTGCTATGTTATGATGAAAAAGTTGTGTAATTTTTTGAGTTGCTTTGCAACATTGCCAACATTCTACAGGGAAAGTAAGGATAAAATCCTAGTGCTACAGAAAATAAAGTTATCAATAATATTTGATTTATATTTTATTATAAATATTAATGATTTGAAGATCTAAATTTAACAACTTTTTAAAGAACACCTTTTATTGATGTCTATTGAACATAGACATTAAATATCTGTTTATGTTACCGTTTTTGTATAAAAAACGTAACGTTACGTTTGTGTAAGTAAGTCAGTAAACACTTTATTGTACAAAAGAAAGGATAAAAACACAAGTTACAACAATCAAATCCATGTCTATTTAAATGAATTAAATCAATATAAATTATGGTGTTTCAGTAATTTTTATATATTTCGTGATACTTTTATTACTAAAATGGTGTTTATTTACTATACAATACCCAATATTTTTTGGTTTAATGATCATAGGAACACAAACTTAATATTGTTGAAATAAATGAAATTATACAAATTATTTTATTTCAGGCATTCTCAGTATTCTTCATCTGCATAGCTCTCACGTCCGACATGATATGTTTCTTCTTCATACCACTGCAGTACATATTCTTTGCTGCCAGCACATATGTGTGGGTGCAGTATGTCTGGTATTCATGTGAGTATACTCTAAACTATCTCTTGCTTGCTATATTCTCTGCTTCTGTATAAAAATAGTATATGTTAATTAGCTTTAAATTAGCAAAATACCAAAGCCTCAATAAAATATAACAAAAATTGCAAAACAATTTCGACACATTTTGTCTTATCATGCTATGAAAACTCCAATCCTGGTTATAACGTCACTCATTGTCAATGTAGATTAAGAGGCTTCCCTGAGAGGATGACCTTGAACTTTTCGCCCCTTCCTCGCCCCACCTCACTTCTACTAAACAACGTCGTTTTAGTGGCGACATCTAATATATGTCGGTCTAACTTCATGTTACACAGTGTTATCACAAATAACGCGTCTGTTCGCAAAATAAAATTTGTTCAGAATTCGCACCAAATATGTAAATTACTAATTTAAAAGTTTTGAAATATTATGAATAAATGCCTGTGCCCGGCAGTGGGACGTAAATTGGCTGATGATGATGATAAATTCTCTATACATTGGTGTATGTCACAAGTCAAAGTAAATTATGCTTATGATGGTGATGTAGTGGCAGAATATTAATAAAATTGTGACTTGAATATTTACAACTTACTTGTGATGCAGATATCATAAGTATTAAATACGAAAAAAAATATGTAAAGGTGGAAAAATAAGTTGAGATGTTGTAGATAAGTAATGAATTTTTATATTTTGTTTTCATTGTTTAAATAATGTATGGTTTGGCTCTTAAAATTGAAAAATGCACCCATTTCAGCATCTGGCTCAGGGGAGCCCCTTAACATGTAGAGCATTTGCAACAAGGTTAAACAGGTCATACCACAATCATAGCCAAGTTTTAAAACTGGGGGGAGGGGTTAGGTAGGTTAAGATCCTAAGTTCATTTTGAACATTTCTGGGGGAGGGTTTGAGCAACCCCACCCCACTGTCTATGCTCGTGGTCATAACAAACCAAATAACCTTAACACCATGCAAGCAGTTAAATAAAGAAAACGATAAATAAATTTAACAGTTGCTTTCAAAGTCAGAATATTGTAAAATTTCACATTAAATGTACATTAAAACTACTCAGTTTCTAGTTCTTGAATACATTGGTGGGAAATTTAAACAATGGAGTGTATTGTGAGGTGTCGGCGACAAAACGTAATTGTTAACACTTTTACTGAAATGTTGAGTAGAGCTTTCTCTCTGTCGTGTTATCGGCAGGAAATATCGCCGAGTGGTTTTGCAAGTTAACAGGTCAATAATTTCGTGACAGAGCAGTTTTGATGCTCGACTAGATTAACCTGTGGATCGAGATGCCGGATATATTGGTGTCGCCAGATTTTTCCAGATAATGTCTATACAACATTACAAGCCTTTTTATTAATTATATCTGTTGTACTTATATAAATAATCCTAAGAATGTAACTCATGCTGTTTGATAGAGAAGTCCACTATTTTGCCATTGTCGATGTTTTTTCTGACTGTCGGGTATACCACAATTAATAGAGAGATCTCTCTCCAGGCAGATGTTATGCCTGGAGACCAAACTCCGAAGGAATAGAGTTAGAAGGTGTATTTATGCATCTGACTAAACTTCGATAGCGCTATGTAGAACAGTGATGACGTCACTCGCGCTCGCTGACAATTCATCATAGTCATCTGTCAGATGACTAGAAGCAGCGGTACTATTGTGTGTTATTGTTACAGTTGCAGACAAGGGCATCTGCCTGCCGACGGTGTTCGTGTGCTGCGTCGTGGTGTACGTGGAGGGCGTGATGCGCGGCGAGCGCGGGCTGGAGCTGGCGCGGCCGCTGGCGGCGCACTGCGTCGGCTACCCTGTCGTCACGCTCGGCTTCGGCGTCAAGTCGTACGTGGGCCACCGGTGAGTCCCGCGGCTGGTGTGCGGGCATGGTGCGCGGCGAGCGCGGGCTGGAGCTGGGGCGGCCGCTAGCGGCGCACTGCGACGGCTACCCCGTCGTCACGCATCTTATTTAACAATAACATGATTGCACCGAACTATGGGAAATGGGCCCCACTCAGCATAATGTTGCGGCAAGCCGCAACGCTGTTTTTCTGCAGGGCCCATTTTAAACTAAAACTGGACACAAAGTACATACACAAACTGTGACGACACGAACGCCAGCGGGAAACAGTTCAAAAAATAACAAATACAGGAAGGTATGTGTGAAAATGGCACAAGTTTAAAACGATAGGTACATTGTCATTATCAAATGCACGCCTTATTTCATTACGTTAGTTTTTCGCGAGCTCAATTTTTCACGTTTCAATTATAATTTTACATAAGCTGAATCTACATAAAATCATATTAACTATCAAACCTGTCCACAAAATTTTACGAGACTCGGTTGACAAGTGCGACCTGTAGGGCTAGCACGACTGGCCGCGACTTCGTTTGTCGCGCGAGATCATATTACCCGTCCCGTTGCATTCTGAATGACAGAAAAGGACGGGCAGTTGTTCTCGCGCGAGATAGAAGTCGCACTGTGATTTGTGCTAGACCTACTGTAGAGGAGAACAGCCGGCGGAAATACGAAAGCTTTTTTGCCCAAGCTGCAACGGAGACTCATCGCGCTTGCTCGGTCAATAAGACAAGTGTGTGACGTTGTTAATAATTGCAGGCTGCGGTTGCGGCGGCAGCGGCAGGTGCGGGCCGAGAACGAGTTCTACTTTCAGCTCATGAAGGACGCGCTGCCGGAGAGCGCGCTGGAACAGGTCAGTCATCACCAGTGGTCGGGCTTTACGGTGCAGCGCGGCTGGATATCGAGTAGAAATCTTAACCCTTTCAATAGTATCAACGCCAACGACGCATACAAAAGTTGTCATCCACTCGCCAAGGTGGCATAACGTCAACGCGGACTTAAACCTTAAGCATACGTTCGTAGGTCGCATTTGCAAACTGCAGCCTGTTAGCGTTGTTGGAGTCGTAGGCACGTCGGCTCATGACGCTTTTAAACGTCCTTGGCGTTGAAAAGGTTAATATGGGTATGACCAACATCCCGGGACTTCGTTTAAAAACAATCCTGTCGATATGATATATGTACGTATAATAGTCAGCGTAAATCATAATTATAATATTATTATGCACATTGCAGCTTTACATTAAACTTTTTGATTTTTTTGTCGTTTCGTCATACAAATGTTTGTCTAGTTAAGTTTCTCCGAAAATTGCTTTATATCAATTACAATCGATTACAGTAGAGGGTTACTTTTTAGTACTTCGGAGGACAATTTCTCCGAATAGGTTGAGTTTGGGCAGCTAAAAAAAATGCGTGTCCGTTATTTTAGACTACTCTCTAATATAAGTATATAAAAATAAATCAAATCGGAGCCGGGCAGTTACAACTTTTCCTTGCAAGTTTTTCAGTTAATAGTGCAGACTTGTGACTTATAGTAAATGTTTCCCAGAATCAGCCTTCAAAAGAAGGCGTAGCCAACGGCGTGCCAGAGTGCGCAGCGCACCCGCAAGCCACGCACGCCGCACAGGCCGCGCACGCGACGCACGCCGCGCACACCGCGCACGCGCCGGCGGAGACAAAGCATCTCAACGGCTCGCTGCGGCGCCGCAAGGAGCCCAACGGGTGCGCTGATCCCTCGCTACAAGCCAAGGTAAATAAAGTTACTGCATTTTTTTTGTATGTTATCATTCATTGAAAGAACAAGGGATTGGAGATTGAGGATGCAACATATTTTTGACATGATGGTGTCAATAACAGTTTACAGTTCAGTAACTCGATGTAATGCTAAACACAAACAAAGTTGTGGTGTTTACTCAAGTGTAACAGTTTCTTTTTTTTAGGTGAATAAATAAATAATAAAATAATAAGTCAGGGCAGATGTTTGTATGATGAATATGAATATTTGTTCTCGGGACTTGGATGTTTAATATGTATATAAGTATGTATTTATCTATATAAGTATGTTTATCCGTTGTCTAGTACCCATAGTACAGGCTTTGCCTAGTTTGGGACTGGGTCAATTGGTGTCAATTGTCTCATGATATTTATTTGTATATATTTATTTAAAGTGGTTTTATCCGGTTCCACAGTTAGATAAGGTAGCGACGGCGGCGAACGGCAAGGCGCACGCGCTCAGCAACGGCGCAGCCACGGTCGACGACCATCACGAACATAGTAAAGGTGAGTAATCATCATTATATCACCAGCTTTTTTTACGTCATTGCTGGGCACAGGCCTCTTCTCAGAATGAGAGGGTTTGGGCTGGCGCGAGTCAAAAATCCGCTAGGATTGCTAGTGTCAAATCATTCTCCATCAATGTGAGACTTATCCACTCACTTGCTTTGAATTTTGAGTTGAACTCTATTTATAACAAAATATGAGCGTTGACAGGCAACTCTAGTTGCCAAAAGCAATTGAGTGGTTATAGCAACTGGCCTATGATTGGTGGAAACTGACAGATAGAGCTCACTCGACATTCAAGCGGATTTTCGACTGTGTCCCAGATGCTAACATTTTGGTTTCGAATGTGTTCTAGGCGGCACGAAGTCGTCGAAATGCGACAAGAAAGAGGCTGGTGCATTAAAAGAAGAGAAGAAAAAGAGTAAAAATAAGGATAAGGATAGCAACGATAGTCATAAGAGCACAGAACAGAGTGAGTCACATTTAACTGTTAATTTTGTATTACAGTTTACAGTTAAGAAGTGTTAAAACTAAAATCTCAGTTATACGTACAGTGAGTGGAGTAGACAGTAGGAAATCGACACGCTTTTATCAGATCTACAAAATTGATACATCTCAGCCCATTTGTGTATTTTTTTTTTCCAATTTATTTACCATAGATAATCGCAATGCTCATTTGCAATTTTAAGTAATTTCCTTTATTTTGTTTTCAGTTAAAGAACAATTAGTTAAAGATAAAGAAGTAGAAAGTACAAAAGAAGTAAAGAGTAACAGTAAGGAGTGCAGCGGCAACCGCGAGAAAGAGAAGGCGATAGAGAGGGAGCGCGAGGCGCGCGAGCGGGACCGCGAACTGGTGAGAACACATGTTTGTCTGTTTCTTCTGCTGTAGAATTACCTTGTGCTCTGACATACTTCAGGTTTAAGATGTTTATTGTTCTCAAAAATAAAATATAAAAACTTCACATACATTGAGATACCTTACAAACTAATATAAACTAAGGTTTTTATAAGTAGGTAGCTCATCTACATTGCAGCGCGTAGCACTCTGCTACTTACGTGTCAATTAATAAGAGTTTTCTGACGAAAATTTAAATTCAGAGTTATATGTGGCAACCCTTGGTGCTTTGGCCATGCATGCGGTTGCGGTGTCGCCATTTACGCAAACATCAAAGGCGTCAAACCACTGTTATAATCTCTTTACAATGTGGTATTAGTATCGAGAGGTTTTTCTAATAAAATTCTAAGCCTGTGTTATAAGACCGTCATTGTATACTTACTGGGCCTGAGAAAAGTATGACCAATAAATGAACGACTAAATATTGAATAGGGTACTGAACTAAGTAAGGTATCAAACCATTTGAATCCTGACCCACCGAAGAACATTCTCACAGTAAGTGTCATAATCATTTTCCTTGTCAGGCAAGAAAAGGTTCCACAGTGGGTCACGATTCAGTTGGTTCCATAGTACATAAGGTCCTAATGTTCTGAAATAAAGATATGCCGCATGATACACGTTTTTTTTTGAAAAGGGATCAAAAGTGGCAAGGCTGCTCAGTCTATACATATGCGGTTCGATTTCTCCGTTTGGTCACAGCCATTGGTCATTCTACTTTAAAAACGCAATACGATTTTACTGTGCTAATTAAAATGTCCGGTGTTGAATCCTCATCTTGTCCAATCACAGCGCGAGGCCCGCGAGTACGCCGAAGAGATCAAGCGTCTCAAAGCCGAGCTGGCGGCGGCGCGCAGCAGCGAGGCGGAGGCGCGGCGCGCGCTGGCCGCCGCCGCCGCCGCTGACCGCCAGCGCCGCGCCGACCACGCGCAGCTCAAGCAGGCGCACCAGGCGCTGCAGCACAAGTCAGTACAGCCCCAAGGCACAGCGCCGACCAATAATACAACTCGCTCCATGTACGAGTAGTTTCAATCACTGAACGTAAGCTTTCCACGTACCTCCAATTTGAAGTGTGTAAGGTGGAATAATGTTTCAATTGTCTAAGGTGGAATAAGGCTTTCATAGCTTTACATTTTCTACGTATGCTATTAATATGGCCTTCGTTTTATGTGCAAAAAATCAACCTAGGGGTGACTTTGACAATATTTTTCGTGGATTTAACACCCGCCGTCAATATACCTCCAATGTGAGGTGTGAAAAGCGGAATCTTCTTCCAGATGAAAATTACTTCCCACTTATCGTTTGAATAACCGATAATCAAGATGTCATGGATGGTGATAAGTTTGTTTGAGATGTAATTTATATGTAAACTGTGTAATTGTGGTCCCCCGCAGAGTGGCGGCGTGGCGCAGCGGTGAGCGCGCGACGCTGGAGCGGCGGCTGGGCGAGGAGCGGCGCGCGCGCACGCAGGCCGAGCACCAGCTGCAGCGCGCCAAGCTGCGCGCGCAGCCGCCGCCGCCGCCGTTGCAGCCGCACTCGCCGCCTTCTAGGTGATCAAATAAAAATAACTCTTTTACATCTTTTTGTCGTCTACCGTGATGAAAAACTTGGTACGGACTAAAGAGTCATCTTTTCTAAAAACCTGAATTGAATCTGCGCGTTCCATGTTGCTCTCAGTTTCCTGTTTTTTCTAACTCTCCAACAGTTTCAGCGATAACATTCTTTCCATTTACAGCAACAGCACAAGTGGCAACGGCAACGGCGGCGGGGCCTGCGACAACGAGTGGTGCCGCGCCGCGCTGCGCTGCGCCGCCGCCGACGCCGCCGCGCTGCGCCGGGAGCTGGCTCGCGCACACGACCAGGTCAGTTACCCCGAGAACAAAAACCAGAATGAGAAGCGAGAACTTCCTTTTTTGAGATCAGTTAAATCGAAAAGGAAACGGATCTACAAATTTTAATTCCGCCTAACGGACCTCGTATTGGAGGCATGTGGGATGTCACAGTGCAATTAATCCAATTTATTGTGTGATTCGCCTTTTACTGTTTCACATTTTATTTCAAAATGTAGGGGAAAGGAGCCTGACCTAGTATTAGTTTTTCTTTCGCAATTCGTGACGGATACCGTGACGCCCAATGGACAACCGATCCGAGAAAACTTTATGAGTAATTAATTGCCTTTACCTACACACATATCATAAGTCCTCTATAATGCGTTCAGAAACCGTAGAAAATTTGCAGCACGACGTGGCCTTCTCGCCGACAGCGCCAGCCCCAGCACCTGCACCACCAGCAGTAAAGTAATAGTCATTACGACATCGAATTCGATGTCGTATTGACTTTTCGATATCGAATTCGATTTTTCAAATTTAAAAACAAACGTAATTTACAATCATGGTGAAATAAAACGGATCACTCACGTATATAAGTCGAGTTCAGTCCGACATGTATAATTAATAATGTGATATAATTTTTTTTTTACAATAAAAAAAAACAGTTTACGAAACGTCAGGTCGGTATGTTTGTCTATGATTAAAAAAAAACAGTCCAATTCGTGACAGGTATGGGTATGATATATGCCTTCGGCTTCTGAACCCATCTTAGAGTACTTATAATATGTGTGTAGATAAAGTAATATATGCAACTCCGCATAATTAGGCCTTAAAACACTCATTATGTAGCAGTTGCATAAACTACTATTAGTCACGGTTAGTCGCACAGTCGGCGGCTGACAGGGGTAGAGTTTTGAGCGGGCCTAAAATGGTATTACTTTACAGACGGTGGCGCCCCCAGCGCGGTCGCCGGGCCCGTCGCCGCCGCCCGCGGGCGAGGGCGGCGCGCGGCTCGCGGCGGCCTGCGCGGCACTGTCCGAGCGGGCGGCGCACCTGCAGCGCGCGCTCAGCGCCGAGACGCGCGTCAAGCTGGACCTGCTGCAGGCGCTGGGCGACGCCAAGCGGCACATGCACATACAGGAGGGTGAGTGGCCGCCGCCCGCTCTGCTGAGCGCGGCCTGCGCGGTGGCTGTGGTTCAAGAGACGAAAAACTCAAGCTTGGACTGAGTGAACGCGTACTCAACTCTGCCTTCTACAAAAACAAGTAACCACGGGATATTGACCGCGGTTACCTTACTACCCGTAATCACGATGCATGTTACCGCGCCGAAATACCGAGAGCTCATTAAACCCAGCCTAGTGCGGTACCTAATCACAGCCAATATCCTGTAGTTAATATGTTCTACAGTCATTTAATAATCTAACCTTTCCCCTCTTCCAGGTTTAATATCGCGGCAAGACAAAGAAATGGAGGAACTGAAGGCTCAAATGCTGGCCGTGATGCCGGCGGAGTTCGTGGCGCCCGGCGGCGGCGTGTCCAAGCTGCGGCTGACCGACGGCTCGCCGCTCGACCCGAACGCGTCTGTCTACACGCCCAAGCAACTCTGCTCCGACGCCTAGAGGCCTAGGGGAGCGAACGAGTCGACAGATTCATCTAGTTTGCTATTACCCCTGACCCGACATGCAAATGTTTTTGGTGACAGTCAGCGAGGTAAAGTTAAGTTGCGATGAAAATCCTGTAAAAGTTTGAATTGATCACTTTGGATAACTTAAATGAACAAAAGGAGACAGCCACAAAACGAGGTTTGTCTTATAGTGTTTTGAAATTGATGGTTTCACTTGTCAGTGTTTTCACTCATACCTTGGAAAATCTAATTTGGCTAATATTTTCAAAGATATAACTTTTGAAGCAGTTTAATAGCAAACGAAATCCATCTGTCGACTTTGTCTCATCCGCTTTGTTCCGTACAATCGACTGTAACATTATTTTTGTGCTGATATGTCATATCTCTAAACTTGGTCTAATTTATAATTTGTCCAATATGTCCTACTTTTGTTTCGGATTTTGATGCCATTTGAAAGACATTAACTCTTAAATGTAATAACCTGCAATGCGTCAAGTTTTAAAAGTGCGAAACTGTTTTCAAATGCTCATTTTAAAATTAACAGTAGGAAGATTAAAAATTCGAAGTTTAAAAGGCAATTACTTGACCGTATTATGCCAAGTGCCACAGCCAGAATCTGTTTAGATTAAAAGCTGCCTACTGTATTGCACTAAATATTCTTGCAGTTGATGATCTTGCAGTATGGCCGCTTGCTCTACGCACCAAGAACCTTGTACTTTTCGAAGATTGAAATGCTGCCAACCAAACACGGGGCATGCTTAACATGGTTGTTTTTGTAACGTATGTACCCGTCTTATAGAGTTTAAGCATTACGTTCGAGGCGGCTTCTTTAAGCTAAGATGCGCCGATTGTACTCGTATAAGAGCTCACAACACACCGAGCAGCCGCCGACCGAAATTCGAAAAGGTTGCGTTTTGAAGCGCGCTGGTTTTTGTATGGGCCTTTTGTGATCTCATTTTGTTTTCTTATTAATTTACTATCAGCGCGTTTTGATATTATTTTCATAATTTATTTGTAATTTAAACCGCAACGTCTAAAGTTGAAATGTCCATACAAACATCGGTAAGGTAAGTAAAGTGAGGTGGTTGTAGCCGCGAAACACGAGCGTATTAGTTTTGTATCCGTGTACGTCGATGAAATCAGAGCGTTTATTTTTTCATCAATGAAATATTTGGATTCGTAACTTTGTGGTACCTTCTACTGGGACTACTGGATCGACTGTAATTTTAGAACAGTATTGTGAAGCTCCCTCTCGAGGTATTGGGGTTATAGCATAGCTTGTTCGAGCTACTTTGATCTCTAAAAGCATAATTAATCGACCGACTTGTCCTCCATTCGTTCGACCGCTGCTGCAGTATAAATACGTGTTCTCTTTAAATTTATGTGATAAATTGTACAAATCGAGATCTGATTCGAGTCTCCCTTGCGTAATTGTAGTTTTATTGACGTTTATAGACGATATTAGCGGGCGCGAGCCGCGACGCTACTCATTTTCTCTTGTTGTTGATGCGAAATTGTATGCAACTTTTGTTGTAGTAAGTATACCATGGCCATGACAGATGCAGTTTCGACTGACTCCGTTACATGTCATCCCAAATCATCGCGTGGCGTATTTATTTTAGTTCTCTTTGTTTCTCATCAAACTTCATCTCTTAATGATGTACCTATCTCCTTATGTGTTCAAAACGGTACAACTACTTGTTGATGTTTTCTGTAAAATATTTTACATTGTTTAATGTAATGATAGTGGCTGCCTGTCATTGGAAATTAAGTTCGTCAACTCACATAGGAACTGCTTATTTCAGTTTCTTGTATTAAATTAAGGTCTATCATAAATATTGTTATTTGCGCGCACCCCTCTGGCCCAAAGTAAAAATTGAGGCTTAGTTGAACCAAATATTGTTATACCTGACGTTTCGTGTGTTGACACCTTTACAATGTTGTTAAATTTCAACTTAAGATTTGTTGTGTTGTTCGGACAACGACATTCGAATAAAAATTTAATACTTCCCCAATAAAACTTCCATTGTTACAGAAATGTTATTGCATTTAAATTTTGCTTTAATTTTCTTACGTCGAATTTAGCATTGGCCGTTGTATTGGATAGCTAAGGTAAGTTTAAAAGGGCGAGTGTTTTGCTAGGGCTAGGTCAGGACAAACTGTTTGGTACTTGTTGCGTGGGAGATTGTGACGTTAAGTAAATGTGGTTCACAAGTGCCAATGTTTTCTACTGCCCTATTTGATTCACACGTTGCTTGCGCTCTCTTTTTAAGGAATCTTCACCAACATTTTTGGAACAAGAAATTGTGCCCTTAAAAATCACTGTCTGGGAGTGAACTGGAGGGTTGCCAGTATAATGTTGTTTTAACTGCCAATAAACTTTTGACATTGTGGCACCCCTTTAGACTGTCCTCAGACTACACTGATGTGAAATTCCAAATAACTTACGAATAAGGGGGCAAATATAAGCAAGTGGTAACGATATTGTAAGTTACATCACAGTAAGTCGATAAACAACGCACATTGGACTCAATCGGATTGTAAATGTATTGTTGTAAGTATTATTTTTGAGATTGTTGAACTAAAGATTGTGGTCTACTCTAGTCTTGGTTGAATGACGATTTACACGCGTCTACAAGTGTTCATCAGAGATGCAACAGAAAGTGTAAATCGTCTTTTAACATTATTTATAAACTAAGTTTTTAGATGGTTAATTTTTTTTGAAACCATACTGGGCTCCGCCTTGACGGCCAAGCTTCCATTCTTTGTGAATTGTTTTAAAACTGAACATGGAATATTGTGAAACTTGAGTACTTAAAATTAGTTTAAGATTTGACATGATCCTAATGGATTCTGGTGATATGAAATCAATCTGTCAGCAGCAGACAACTGTATATTTTGTCATAAATTTCTAGGACAAACGTGAGAATGATGTAGAAACATTAAATTGGTACATCCAGGACAATCTGAATTTTCACTAGTGAAATATAAGCAATGTTTGTTTATATTATAAACAGATGCTGTTACAGCAATAAAAAATCAGACTTGCTGAATGTCTTTTTCTTATATTTATTTCCCCTCAAAACATTTGAAAGGCAGTTGCAATTTACAACTAAATATTTATGTTATGATCTTGTTTCTTAATTTACTCACAATCCAAAGCTTTATGCTACACTTGTACTTTTAATTTATTCTGGTCATCTCTCAGAAATAAACAATGTTGTCCATCAACCAAGAAAGAAAGACAACTTGACAAAATCAAAATCCCAATTCCCTTCCATGTTATTCATGGTCCAGATATATCTGAGAGCCTGGCTTCACTCACAAGGCTCTGTATTTCCAGCTGCAAGCGCAGTGCTTTCTGTAGATCCATTTTCCTCAGTTGTGACGCAATGTATTTGCCATAGATATCAAACTCATCCTCTTTTGCAGTTAACTCTGGATCTATGCTGCCTCTGTATGATCTATCGGAATTATCTGTGCTAGTGCTATGTTTAAATTTTTTCTTTTTCATTTTGTATGTGCTATTTATGTTTTCATGTTTGATTAAACTTTCATCGGGTTCTGGTTTTAGGACAAGCAGGAAGTTATCTTGCTCTGTCACAAATGGGTCCGAGTTGCTGTTGTCGTGGTCATTGATCTCATCATCTTGATCAACCCATATTTTCTGGCAGGAATCATCTGCTGTTTCATCAAGCTGAAAAATAATAATTGACTATTTACAAAACAAAAGAGGAACACTGGATTTGATTCACAGGTCCAGCTCATCCTTTGAAACATTTATTCACATTTACAGTCGCACATATGTATATTGCATAGTACACTAGATAGAACATATAAACACATTCAACACCCTATCCTGTTTTTTTTTTAATAGGCTTGGGTTTGACCACATTAACCATAATTACGTCAGATAATAAGAATACATATGCAGTCTATTCGAGGTCGCAGGGAAAGAGTTCATTAAAAGTGCCTGTACAATTTATTTCCCACATGTTTATAGAGCTTACGACCGATCAACCAAACATCAGGTCATGATCCAGTCTACTTACATCAAAAGCGTTCTCATCCGAGCTTAAAGACTTTCTATTAGTCCTGCTGAAACACTTGTGCCATGCCGCAAACCATTTGATCGAAGGTTTAAACACGGAGTCTGGACCCGATCTCTTTCGTATCTTAGCAATCTCTTGCACGTATGTAGACCTCAGATTCTTAACCTTCGTCTTAACCTCCGGTTCATTCAGCGAAATGCCCGTTGTAGCTCTAAAGTCCGCAATAATTTGACTATACGCCTTATGCCGCTCTGGCTTTGATTTGTATGCCGGCAACTTGGCGTCCCAAAGTAATTGGTGGCCTAAATAAAGTTTTACAAACTGGCAAGTCTCTTTTTCACCCCATCTCATGTTTTTAGTTGATTTTTGAAAGTTTATTTATAAGATAATCTGAAAACAGCGGAAATCAGCAATAACTCGGTATTTCTAATTAATTTGACAAGTAGTAGAGTGTTGAGTTGAGTAAATATGTTCTCAATAAACACACGGATGAATTATAGTAAAAACTAAACTCAAATTGCATCATGATATGTTCTTACATTGTATGTGGCACTTTCATCGTCACAATAAAATTTTCGTAATTAGCGTCAACATGAATGTGACAAAACCATAGAGTAATTAATTTATTCGTTTTTGGGGTTCCGTACCAAAGGGGTAATAAAAAGTAACTCTTATGGTGTGACTCAGTCGGTCTGTCTATCTGTCCATCTGTCTATCACAGCTGGTTATCTCTCTTTTTGGCAGCATAATGCATAATTTTTCGACTTAATGTAAAATTGTAAAAAAATACCTACCGTTCCCTTCGGCTCGGTATCTCTGAAGTGTGCCTGAAGAATAAACTGAAATACCTAATTGTATATTAATGTTTGTTTACGTAAAGATTACACGAAAAACAAAACCATGTCTCTTTAAAGCAATTTTTCAAAAATGATAAAAAGTTATTAATTTCACTATCAGACAAGAGATGGCGCTGTGCGTCTGTTTATCCCGGTTTAGGGAACCATCAGGGGGAGGAAAGTTACCTGTATTTGACAGTTGAAGTTTTTAGCTGCGCCATCTCTTACCTGTGTAAGGCTAATTTTTAGTACGTAGTGCGTTAATCATTGCTGTCGGTTTAAAAAAAAATACGGTTTATTTATTTTTTTCATTATACATTGCAAAATTTTATGAAAAAATATCGAACCGAAGGCTTGTAATTTTCAGTCACAAATTATTACTTGTACTTCTGTTAAAAAATGTGCAAAATTTATCATCATGCAAAGAAGAAAAAAAAACTGTTTTTGGTACACCTACCTTCAATATTTTCGGACTCAAGTAAACGTCATACAGCATGCAGCTGATGCAGCGCCCAGCGGCTTTTTGTTTTTTAGAAAATGCGCAGTGTTCAACTGTTATTTCGTTAATTGTCCACTAGTAAATACGTAGAGTCGATTTTCAGCTCCTCCGTTTAATCAGTGTCAGTTCGTGTGTATTGGACGTTGCGGCGAAAATTCGGACGCTTTAGTTACAATCTTTCTGTGTTGTTTCAGTTATTTGAGATGCTTGTGATTTGTGCTATTGTTAGTTAATGCGATTTTGGACGCTTTAAATGTATAATTTACGAAATAAACGATTTTGAATTCTGAGTTTGAATTTTTCATAATGTCTAATCTAATAAGAGTGTGTACACATAATTCGTGTGTGTGCGCGCGTGTGTACTCCCGCGCGCGTGTGTGTATTATGAAATCTGTTCTGTCGACTATCACAGATAAAAGATGGCATTGCTGTAGAGGCTGGTTGAGGGTGACATTTTTTTCCGCTGAGAGGGCGCTCTATTCCCCGTATATTATATTACTCTATGGGAACCTTATAAGCTTATTTATTTAATCGTATGGCGTTATGCAAGTATATAGGAAATCACACAAAATTATATCATAAGTCTACATCCAGGTCGCGCAGCCAGTCAACGGCGTCAGGTGTCACGTTCACGTAGAGGTCCTCCGGGTCGCCCCGGTAGCATCGCTTTGGGCAGCGCTCCACAATATGCTGTGCAGTTTGGTCTTCGAGGCTGCAGTCACAGAGCGGGCTATTGTTCCATCCCCACTTGAACTTCAAGGAGTTGCACCTACCGTGGCCTGTGCGGATTCTGTTGAGGCGACACCAGTGTTTCCTCTGCAAAGAGAAGCCCTTCGGCTTTTGAGTAGGGTCCGGAAAGATGCTACGTTGGCCGGTAGTCGCCTCCGTCGTCCATTCATCCTTCCAGGATTGGTCCAGCTGGAAGCCATTGGCTCTTAACTCCTTCGCAGTTACACTCGTTGGCCGGCGTGATTTGAGCCGTTGTGATGGTGGGCCAGCAAACTCGCTATGGCCAGGCAAGTCGGGGCGGCCCATTAACTTTTCGGCTTCCCTCATTAGAGCGTGTTTTCTCCGTAAGTGAGGTGGAGCGATGTGGCTCAACACGGGCAGCCAATGGGACGGTGTGGATTTTATCGTGCCGGAAACGCACCTCATTGCATCATTCAGCCTCGTGTCGACTTTATGTACGTGCGCGCTTTCACACCATACAGGCGCGCAGTATTCTGCTGCAGAGTACACGAGACTGAGCGCAGTGGTTCGGAGGACGTCGGCCGATGCGCCCCATGATGTACCGGTAAGTTTATGCAAAATGTTATTGCGTGTGGCCAGCTTTAGGGAGGTTTTTGTGAGGTGTTCCCTGTATGTCAGCGATCTGTCCAGAGCGACGCCAAGGTATTTTGGATGACAATTGAATCTAAGATTCACACCCTGGAGTTTGACAGTAGGCTGGTAATTGGCATGCTTGTTGTTAAGATGGAAGCACGCAACCTCCGTTTTACTAGGACTAGGTATGAGTCTCCAGGCAGAAAAGAAACTCGACATGGTTTTGAGGTCTGCCGTCAGGATGTCCTCCGCTTCTTTGAACCCCCGGCTCCGAGTTACCAACGCAATGTCATCAGCGTATATAAACTTTCTAGCTGTGGTCTCAGGTAAGTCGTGGATATACAGGTTGAAAAGAAGGGGTGCGAGCACTGAGCCCTGAGGTAGTCCGTTGTTTAGTTTCTTGCGCTTGCTTTTGGCATCACCTAGGTACACCTCAAATTGTCTCTCACTTAACATATTAGCCACAAGAGCTGCCACTTCCTTGCTGGGTACGACTGATAGAAGTTTGAAGATGAGTCCATGTCTCCACACAGTGTCGTAGGCGGCTGTGAGGTCGATAAAAACCGCTGTGGATTTGAGCTGTTTTTGGAACCCATCTTCAATGTGTGTGGTGAGGGCTAGCACCTGATCGGCGCAACTGCGTCCAGGTCGGAAACCCGCCTGTTCGGGAGGGGTAGCAGCATCGATAAAAGGAGCAATCCGTGAAAGCAGTAGACGTTCCAGCAGCTTGTAGACGCAACTGAGAAGAGCGATTGGGCGAAAATTTTCCGGGAGCTGTTCGCTTTTGCCAGGCTTCAACAGTGCTATGACTTTGGATATTTTGAATTCGGCAGGCAGTTGGTTTTTCGCCATGATGTTGGAACATAAAACGGAAAGCCAGCTTATAGCCAGGGGACCCATGTTCTTTATAAACTCGTTGTATATTCCATCAGGGCCGGCCGCTTTGCCTGGTCTTAATTGCTTAATGGCAGCTACTGTGTCAGAGATGGAAAAAGGTCTAATGAGGTGATCGTTTGCCGGCATGTTGCGCTTGAGTTGGGTAAGCTGCTTGCGGATGCGTTTTGTGGTACATGCGTCTCGCTTTGCTCTAGTAACATCCACCATTCTATTTGCTATAACGTCCGGATGAAGCTTCGCGAAAGTCCTGGGGCTGCTTTTTTTTCCCGTGAGTCGGTTGAGGACTCTCCAGGCCTTCCTACTCGAGGTCTTGAAATCCATGTTCTCGACTGTTTCCGTCCATTTTACTCTCCTGTTTTCGTCCAAGGTCCTCAACAGCTGAGCGCCAGTATCGTAGTCACCCGAGTTTTGGTAAGTCTTATACAGCTCCTCGCTCTTGTTATTCCAGCCAGGGATATACTCCTTCCTGTAGCCTCTAGGTATAGCAGCTTTGGCTGCAGAGACAACGAGTTCAGCAAATATTTTGTAATTCGCTGGGTATGGTTCCAGGTGTGCGTCTTCCAGGCCGTGGTCAAGTCTTTCTTAGAACATTTCCCAGTTCGCCTTTTTAAAGTTCCATCGAGGCATCTTCATGGAATTGGTCAGTATTATCTTAATGCCAATTTCCAGAATGATGGGTCTATGTTGGCTGTTTGGAAAAGATGGTAATATTAAACGAGAAATAGGAAGTGGTTGGTCTAGGCTATCTCTGCTAACGAAGGTCAGGTCTGGGTTATACTCCCGGTTCCATCTTGCTGACACGAACGTACCCTTATCCTTAGCGTCGATGACAAGATGCATATCAGAGAGTTCCGCCCAGTTGGCAAGAGCTGCTCCGTTTGGGTCTGTGGTTCTATAGCGCCAGATGATGGCTGTTGAAATCTCCGCAGAAAACGCTCGGATGGCATAAGTTCGGGAGAACCTCCGCCGGCCAGATCGCTTGGGGGGGCTTGTAAATGTTCATAATTATTAGATCCCGCACCTGAATAGTAGAAGAGTGGATATTATCCTTATTAGCCGCTTGTAATGCCTGGACTGCCTGCAGATCTGTTCTCACGTACGTGGCTATTCCATACTTCGGGTGGTTGACAGCTGAAACGATGGAGTACCCCGGAATGGAACCTCTATTCAATAAGTCTTGTTCGTC
Organism: Clepsis dumicolana; assembly: GCA_963691665.1. Classification (NCBI taxonomy): domain Eukaryota; kingdom Metazoa; phylum Arthropoda; class Insecta; order Lepidoptera; family Tortricidae; genus Clepsis; species Clepsis dumicolana. The sequence continues at coordinate 13,058,069 of OY829519.1, forward strand.
TTTGGCATGCGTTTCCTGAATGCAAACTACGTCGATTTTTTGTTCGGTTAGTATTCTATGTAAGTAGTCACATTTAGCGCGGCTTATGCCTTCTATGTTTAATTGGCAAATGCGAACTGAAGGTCCGACATCTCTAGTCTGTTGACGCTGAATACCCTGGTGAGGGTCCGTGTAAGGTTGGTCCTGAGACTGGCATCTAATATCGTTCTGGAGCATTATGGAATCGCAATCTCTGCTGCAGTGATTTGGTAATTTCCTACAATCGCCGTGTTTTTGTTGCTCGTTTAGCGCTACCCAGAGGACACGTACAGGGTGTCTAAAGCATTCTCCTGCGGACGTGAGCAACTTCATCCCCCATATAAGCTTCGAACTTCGTATCGTGCCGTCCCTCTCAAGCTAATACTATTTAACACGAGAGTGAGCGGGACGATACGAACTTCGATTTTCGAATTTCGTAGTTTAGGGGCTGATATAAGCTTCTGCCCCCGGTTTATCCTACAACATTAAGTACAGAGCATCAACCTACCACCTACCATACATAACATACCTTTTATTTATTTTTAACAGACTTCAAAAAAAGGAGGAGGTTCTCAATTCTTCGGATTTTTTTTAACGGTCAAACTATCACACACTTGAGACAAAAGGGTCAAAATTTGTACATAATAAATAACATTTATTAAAATAGCGGTATTTATTTAATGATGTTTTCCTGATTTTTAATGTGTCTTTGTTTTACTTAAAACTGTTGAATTTGAAATGTTAAAATAAACGGAGTACTAATAGCAATACCCAATAACAAAGACTCCAGTAAATATTTCATATTTTATTATTTATGTACAAATGTGAACAAATCTTTGGTCTGTAGCTTACTTTAAACATTTCGTTTATAGTTAAAAAATTAAAAGTAAAGAGGACATTGTAATAAAGTTGCATTACAAAATATAACATAACAATTTATTTTCTCTAATCTATTCTTTAAAGGTGTTTGGTGTGGTAACATAATTTGTTTATAAGCATACATCAACAGATGTTTTACATCAAATGAAGTGCAAAAAGCAATTATGGCACAGTGGTAGTACAATGACAATGAGACCATCAGTCTATTTAATATTGTACTTTGTAATATAAAAAGACTATGTATAGTCATGGATAAGTTTTTATATTGCTTATTTATTTATTAAATACCAAAATTGCACATGAACAACAATATTTCTTTAGCAAAACTTTTACTTTTAGCTATTTTAACCTTTCTAAGAAATAAAATAAAACATGCATATTTTTAACATCCATAAATAAAATAAAGTTGCTTTAGTTACACCATTTATAAGTCAACAATGGCTTGACCAATTTTCATATTTGATTTGCTGGATTTGCCTCCCCTCCGAGTAGCGGGGGAAATTTCTATTTTCTATGGAGCAGCCTATGGTAGTACCAGGTTTGCTGGACTGGCTAATTTTAAATAAATATATTATTTGAATAAAAATCACTATAGGTACCATATCTGACTAAAATGCAATGATATTGCAAAAGTTTTAAAGTTTATATTATACTTATAATATCAGTCATTATTAGACATACCTGATAACCTGGCTTCACTGACTAAACTATGAATTTCCATTTTAAGTTTCAAAGCATTCCGTAAATCCATTTTCCTCAGTTGTGACGCAATGTACTTTCCATAAATATCAAATTCATCCTCTTTTACCTCATTTTCCACAGCTTCAGAAAAATATTCCTTGGGTCTGTGCTTCAGTTTTTTCTTTTTAATTTTTTTGTAGTGCACTGGTGAGCTGTGCCTTTCTCTTTTGATGTTTTCTATGGTTTCATCATGCCTGTTGGAATCATACTCATCATCAGTTTGGGGTATTAAAGGGTCTGGGTTTGAGTCTTCAGCTTCATTGTTGCCACTGTGTAGTTCTTGTTCTACCCACATTTGACAAGATGAGTCCACCTCGGGCATTTCCTGAGTCTAAAACCAGTAATAAAGTTTAGGCAATTTAGTTGAATATGTAGTTTAATTAAAAAAAAAGCCGTGATAGCCTAGTGGTTTGACCTATCGCCTCTGAAGCAGAGGGTCGAGGGTTCAAGCCCCGGCTCGCACCTCTGAGTTTTTAGGAATTTATGTGTGAAATTACATTTGTAATTTATCATGAGCTTTTCGGTGAAGGAAAACATCGTGAGGAAACCTGCACACTCCTGCGAAGCAATTCAATGGTGTGTGTGAAGTTCCCAATCCGCACTGGGCCCGCGTGGGAACTATAGGCCAAGCCCTCTCTTTCTGAGAGGAGGCCTATGCCTGTGAGTTTAATATTTACGTGTGTTTTATTGGCATTGAACCTTCATTGATGGCTTTACTTACAGTGTTATAACCGGTGGATTGTCTGTTACTAGGTACGTGTTTCAAGCATCGATCCATTTCGTGGAACCACACTAGAGACGGCTCGTAAATGGAGTCTGGACTGGATTTCTGCAGAATTTTGTGCACTTGTTGCAAGTAGGTTGTTCGGAGATTTTTTATCTTGAGTTTCACCTCGGGTATACTTAAACATTTGGATGTTGCAGCCTTGAATTCAGATGTGATGCTGCCGTAAGCTTTTTCTCTTTGATATTTAAGCTTGTAGCCAGTGTGGGCGGGATTCCACAAGCATTCATGCCTTAAATATATTTTTACAAAGTCTAGGGTAACCGATTCACTCCACCTCATTTTAATAATGTTTAATAGGTATCTAATGAAACATAAATAAACAAATTTGGCTTCCGTCTTCTGACCAAAGACTATTTGTACTACTGACTGACAGACAAGCAGTGCTGCCAACTCATACCTTATTTTTTTCTTTAATTCATCCCATAAGGGATAGGCAAAGGAACTGAGTCCATACAGCCACGTCTGATGTGTTTTGTAAATGTCTGTATATTAAAGTCCTGTCACCGTCAGAGTTGTCAGTCTGTCCTAGTCACGTCCTGTCAGCTGCTCATGCCTTCCGTCAGGTGATAGTGTACTTTACAGCGAGCTACGGCGAGCAGCAGCCGGCGGATACTTGGGGGTCACAAACAGAGGGAATACGCGTTTTCACTTGAATTCTTCATTTGCTGGGCACTGTCACGTTAATTTGTCGTATAATAAATAAATAAATATCATGGGACAATTTGACACCAATTGACCTAGTCCCAAACTAGGCAAAGCCTGTACTATGAGTATTAGACAACGGATAAACATACTTATATAGATAAATACATACTTATATACATATTAAACATCCAAGACCCGAGAACAAACATTCATATTCATCATACAAACATCTGCCCAGACCGGGATTTGAACCTGGGACCTCAAGCTTCATAGTTAGGGTCACTAACCACTAGGCTATCCGATCGTCAAATACACTATCTTTATTATCCACCAAACAACATTAAGCACAGAAACTAAAATTCAATTAACGACACAATTCACTCTCATCGGTTTCCCGCCAAATTCCCTCGTCATGCCTTCAACACATAAGGAGATTGTACTGTGGCCACCCTTCCACTATCCACCTATGGTATATAAAAGAGACCGTAAATAATGGAAAAGTGGCAATATGTATTTATGTTTGTGTGAGTGTAAGTCTCAGGGAGTAGAATGCATTGCATACATATCTTGTCACAATACGCAAGCTATTGGACATTAAAAAGTTCCGCCATAATCCGCTAGATGGCGCTTTTCCGCACTTAGGCGAAAAATATTAATTTAAATAGAATTAAAATTGCATCTGTTGTAAATTAATTAATTAACAACCGCTACTTGCACTTAGCCAACATAAAACACATAAAAAACTACATTACACACTACACAGAAACAATACGTTGGTATTCAAAATGAGAAGCACGGACACGCCCATGGGCGTCGCCCAATTCAAAATCTTTTGGTTGTCCGTATCCGGTCCCACTCAACCATAAAACCGCTTGTACGGCTGGGAGACCCCACATTTCTCTACAACTCCTGAGTGGAACCAGCCAGCCCAGAACTTGGTAAGAATACTGATCGTTTCTGTACTTTATCATTGTGTTACACTACTTGTGTCTTTTATTGTAATTTATTTAATTCTATAGGGTTTCCACTCTGTTACTCTGTCCGAAGCATTACTGTACCTTAATAGCGCTCCGGACAGTTAATTATAATTTAATCTTTCCCTATTTCACTGCTCTACGGTTATAGACGTAGCGCTTATTTTAAAACCTAACGTCTTCCTAGAACGGTTGGAATTTAAAGTTCCAACGGTCACTTTGTGTAAATCTGTTATCCACTCTCACTAGAAACCTGTAAAAGCTTACTCTCTGACTCTAGCTAAATTGTAAATCCGTATAACCCTCCGTATTGCCATGCACTGCCAATCTGGTTCCCACTCCCTCGGGAATGGTCGAACTGGAAAGCGGAATATGGCAGTGCGAGCATACCATGGACGTTTGGCTCACAGCAGGTTATTTACAGGGCAACTACGCTACCCGTGGGAAATCTCTCCACCCACTACTGGTTCCTATCGGACCCCTGCCGACCTCTCGCAGCCTACTCAGAGGCTAGCCGTTGGCACGCTACGGTCCCCTTCATACCATCTCAACACCACGTCATCACACGAGCCCCCTGGTCACTCCTGGTTGCTCTACGACGCCTGCGCCCTATTTTCGCCGTCGCCGGAGGATCCAGACACCCGAGGGAAGTGTAGGCCACATTAGCGTGTAATCGAACCCAGTATCTTCAAAAGTGTCTTCGAACTCAATCCCCTGAGATTCTCTATTCTAATTGTCAATTTAGCCTACCGATTTTGTTCAAATAAATGTATTAAACTTGTAATTTGTTTCCTTCACAAAACCCTAGGTAGGCTACCTTAAAACAGACTGTTTCCCCTAATGAAAACGGCCTGTGACAACCTTCTTATCCTATAAAGGATTCTTCATCCTCACTCTCTGTCCCTCTATCTCAAGGCCAAAGGAGCCTTGATCTGCTTCGCTTAACTTATGGCGGCTGTATGTATCACTCTGAGATCTGTGGGTAAAATTGCTCTATGAATATGGTATTCTCCAAACAATTAATCCCTTACACATAATAATATTCACTCTATAGCCAAAGATAATTAACATTGTGGAAGAGCAATTAAGTATTGAGTATTAAATATTGAGAACAATGATGTTACATATAAAAAAGGGAGATTGAGAACCATCTTCCAGCCAGAGTATAAGTATATGCTAGGTCATGTACTTACATCAAAGGATAGACCCTTTAATGGGAGTCTTACCCATAAGGTCAGAGAACCCGGACGCCCAGCATCCAGGTTGAGGTATCCTGCCGCACGTCGGCACCTCAGGCACGGCAGTCACAGCCGCCGCCCTCTTATAAGGTCGAGGCGCCTGACGGTTACAGCTACCGTACTCACCCAGTCATGGCAGCAGCAGCCGCCGCCCTCTTATAAGGTCGAGGCGCCTGACGGTTACAGCTACCGTACTCACCCAGTCACGGCAGCAGCAGCCGCCGCCCTCTTATAAGGTCGAGGCGTCTGACGGTTACAGCTACCGTACTCACCCAGTCACGGCAGCAGCAGCCGCCGCCCTCTTATAAGATCGAGGCGCCTGACGGTTACAGCTACCGTACTCACCCAGTCACGGCAGCAGCAGCCGCCGCCCTCTTATAAGGTCGAGGCGCCTGACGGTTACAGCTTCCGTACTCACCCAGTCACGGAAGCAGCAGCCGCCACCCTCTTATAAGTTGGGGGACCCGCGTCGCGTCCCCTGGTCGGAACGCCTAGCGTCCGCTCCGTCGAAGATGATCTCCATAAGCTTCCACGACATGACTCGTAACAAGCTAAACTCCTTTATAATTACTTACTGCTTCCATGGCGAAATCACATGGCAAGCCGACTCCACTAAAGAGATAATTTGATAGAGAAACCATACCATCACTGCGAGCTATCACCAAGTAAATATAATACTTAGCTTCAGATAAATCAGGACAGCTTTAGATTCCCTCGCTTTACACGTTACTTTCGAGATCTCGCGCGCTTCGCGCCATAAATGACAACTAACCTCACCAACCTGCCACGTTGGCTTAACTCACCACAATTTCACCTAGAGGGCGCTGTTCAGGGTTGCCGCACGGAAATAATATTGTGACATCAGCTTTTCGCATTGAGATAGGAAAGTGGAGGCGTTATGTTCTTCTATATGAAGCGTGACTTATACAAATATCTGCCATATCGACACATACATGTCAAACGGCATTTTATCTCTTTTTAACTTACTGACAGCTGCATAAGAATAGGAGAGACAAACAGTATTTGTTGGTTACTAAATTTGGAAGCACTCTCGAAGTGACGTCACGAGTTTACGACAGCGTGGCAGGTGCCACCATGTTCCGTGCCAAGTTTCGTGGTAGATGTGCTGTCAAACGGTAGCCGGCTCCGAATATATTTGCTGTTTTTGTGAGGATTACTCTAAGAAACGAGTTATCATGGTGTGCAGGGCTCTGTCTTTGATTGTCCTAATCATGCCCTAGTGCTGCGTCAGACAGTGTAGTATTAAAAAAAACATTAATCAACCTGAATTGACCCTTCAAAGGTTAGTAACCAGTTACCTTGAATAATTCGAATGTTTTATTGTATTTTGGCATGTATCGTAACATAATGATCTTATAAAATGAGTACGAACGTCTGTTTAAGTACGATTTGTTTTATTTTCCAATGATTTTATTTATTTCAACAGAAAGAATTTGCTTGATTTTGGCATATTAGCTTATGCGGTGCTAAGTATCGACATAGGTATCGATGAAATTCTAAACATTGTTTGAATTTTTTTTCGTCAGATTTCCTATGAATGAAACTGCCAAAAATAAAAGGATTGGAATTGAAAATATAAACCCATGACATAAGACATGGTTTGTCTGCTCGATGCACTTCGACATGTCATGCTTCAACAGAACTCTTAATGTGACGAGATTGATGACGTGACGGAGCAATTCAGGTAATTATTAGATCTAAACATAAAATAAAACCGTGACTTACTGACTGACACACAACGCACAGGCTGAACCAGATTTGAGATTTGGAAAAAATGTCCCTTGAGCAGGCTAGAGATAAACTTATAGATACTTAATATTATTAGTTCCGTTAACGTCCGAGGTCCGGTCTAGAGAGACATCGCTGCGTTCAGCCACAAGCCGCTAGATGTCGCTAGTAGTTCCGTGCTGTAGGCTCCCGCGCAGTTTGCCTTTCCCGCCAATTTGTCTCCCACCCACCTGTCAACTTTTAAACTTACGACTAACGAGCCGCCATGTTTGTTCCTCATTATTGCGTCGACTGTCGTCAGTACAGGTTCGTTATTTTGTCGCACTTTACAGTTTGAAATTCAAATTCATATTTAACGTCTTTATCCGTTTTAGCTTAAAATTTTCCGTTTGTAATAAGTTCGTAATCACTCGATCACATTGAAAGCTGATTTAAGTCCCTAAAAATAATAACGGGCGTTAAGTTTTAAACCGATCGTAGTGACACGTGTTGGAAAATTTAAGCAAAAGTAAGTAAAGTTTTCAATCGATTGCTTTTAGCTGTTTCACGCAGCTATTTTAAAAGCGTGGAGACTTCGAGAAAAAAGTAGAAGTCTCTAATTTAAAGGGAGAATTCCCTTTTTAAGAACTGAAGTTCGTGTTTTGTTTTATTGACTAGTTCCGTGTGTTGCATAAAATGAGCAACCCGAGCCCCGCGTCGAGAGAACGTGCGCCGAGAGCGTCGCTGCGGAGACGCCGAGACTACAGCAGCTCTTCGGAGGAGGACCAGCGCTCGCGCAGCAAGTGCTGGCGCCGCCGCAGCCGTCAGGCGGCGCGGCCCGAGCCCGGCGGCGCCGCCGCCGCGCACCCGAGCCGCGTTCGCGAGACCCCGGCCCGGCCCGAGCGCGCGCCCTCGGGAACATCGAGGGCGTCCTACACTTCGTCCGTCGCTGGATTAGAACAGAGGTTCGAATATCTTTCGAACCAGTTGGTGAGTCAGCTCAATGGCATTCTAGACCAAAAACTGCAATCGCGGGTAATTTACAATGCCGCGCCCGGCGCACCGGACGCACTAGAGCTGGAGCCAGCCCTCCAGCTGGAGCCCGCGCACGCGCCTGTGGCGCAGCCCTCGGCCGAGCCCGAGCCCTCGGCCGGCGCGCCGCTCGCACCCCGCGCGCCCCCTGGGCCGCCCGCCCCAGCACCGCCGCGCGCGCTACCCGCGCTTCCGGTCCACGTGGTTCCGGTCGACCACGCTACACACGTAACGGTTCCTACACAAGTTTTACAAAATCGCAGCCGCATTGCGGATCTGACCGTGTCCGTTAAAGAACCCGTAGTGCCCAGAGCAAAGCCGGGCCGCGTCGCGAAAATAGATGCGTTGTCGCGTTTCGACTGCCCCGAGTGGAAGGCGGTGCGGTACGCCGAGGCGCAGAAGAAGTACCTGGCGGCGCCCGCGTTCTCCGAGCTGCGCACCAACGCGGAGCTGCGGCGCTTGGAGGCCGCGGCCGAGGCCCGCCCGGCGCGCGCCGCTCTGCAGGAGCGGACTTTTGCAGCGCTGTTGAACGCCGTAATCGCGCAAAACGAGGCGGTCAATACCGCTCTAGAAAATCTCATGAGTTGGTGCGCCCTACTCGATTCCGACAAAACGCCTGATGCTCTTTACAACAAGCTCAAAGAATTGTTCGACAACGATTCGGAGTACAGAGTAATATCGCACGATATCCTACAGACCGTCTCGGGAAAACGCGCCGAGGCTTTAGCCGATAGACGATTTTACGTCTTAAAATCTCTTAAAGACAAATATGTTAAGGAGGATTTGGAAAAGATTCCCCCTACGTCGGAATATATGTTTAATCCCGAGGCATTGACGGCATACCTGCAAAAAATAGGTGGGGTAGATAAAATTCAAAGACATGTCCCGCAGGCCCAGCCTCGCCAACGCTCACCAGGCCCGCCTGCCTCTTATCACAACCAGCCCTTTTCCTTCCGTCCGCGATCAGGTAAACCAAAACCTAAAAAACAAGGCGTCGACACGAAACATGATCGCGATACCTCCTCAAAGAAAAAGGGAACGAGCGGTAAGATTAATCAGAAAACGAGTTCACGGTACAGAAAATGACTCGATACAGTTTTCCGGGGGTTGAATTTGACACTATCGTCAAAATTAAGTAGACTGGTCACCCCCCAAATAAATTTTAAAATTGATTACATCAGCTCGAATCCCATTCTGTCAAAAACCCCCATTGACTTTCCTAAATTTGCAAGCACTACTGATGCAGATATGGTCCAGAGACCCCTTAACATCGATCAGAATCACTTTGCAGAAATTGCTGGCTGCCGGCGTTTGCACGCTAAAACACCTTCAGAGTCTTCCGAACTCCACC